>JZKD02S2055626.1:466373-477268 GCA_000966675.3 Picea glauca | reverse complement strand
TCAGAGGTCTTCGGAAAATGACAAAAATAACTGCAATAGTCGCAAAGTAAGACCCACCATAACATGAGAGAGTGTTGGCATCGAATGTTATGGGGGCCAACGATAGCAGGGAGAAATGGTGTTTCACCTTGTGTCATCCGAGATCTCTCATTAAAATAGAGAATGAGAATCAAGATACTGTCGCCCTTCTGGAAAAATGTGTTGAATGTCGACAAAAGGGGGACGCGACTCCCAAAAGAAAAGGGCTCCATGGAATCTACTGAGGTGAGGAAGTGGCATAGGTACATGGACGAAGTCAAAGAGTGGGATGACTCAAGACTTCCCTTGGCTGGAGGATGTATGAGAGAAACAGTGGTCGCAACCGTGTAACAAGGTCGAGTGTCAGGGGGACGACAAGACCGGTGCTAAGTTGTGCCAGAGGAGGGACAAGGTGAACAAATTCAGAGGGTAGAGGTAACTGACATGTGGAGTACTCTGAATATATGGACAATGTCGGCAAGGGTAAATGATATGTAATGCTCCAACCAACGGTGACATGGGTTGCGTGTGGCCAAAAGAAAGCAAGTCGCGAATGGTGACGACAAAAAATGTAATGACTGAAAATAAAGGTGTTTATACAATAACTAATATATAATTTTGGGGAGAAATGTACAAATACAGAAACGGGTGCCCCAGTGTGACATGTGTGCCCTAGGGAGGGCAGAATTGTCTTGGGAAACTGATGACGGGTGGGGGGCCCATTGGTGAGTTTCTGTATGAGGTAGGTGAGATGAGGGTAGGTTCGCAGATGGGTAAACTGAGTGTGGATGAAATGAAGGGCTCATGATCCTGCGGAGGTGCAGGTAAAAAATAGAACCATAAAAAGATAATCCGGGAGTCCATGTGGGAAAGCTAGCAAAATGAAGAGAAAGAGTATGTGGCTGATTCAAGACATGATGAAAGACTATTGGGACTCCCATCCCTAAATGGTAATGAAAAACAGCATGAGTGTCAAAAGTGCCAAAGGGTGCTAGGAATGGGACAACTCATGTGGGTGATAATGCTACCGGGTTACAGTACCGAAGATGCAAATGGAGGTATGGGTACTATAGAGCCGGGAATGAGGATCCTAAAGGCCAATATCAGAGGGCGTGACTGGAAATGTAAATGCAATACAGTGGGATATACTACATGCCAGTGTTGAATATATACCTGAAGGGATGATGTTGACAACCGATGAGCAAGTACCTGCACACATAAAAACCAAATACCCAAAGTGAACACTATCTGAAGAGAATCAAAGATATGATCTTGTATTTGAAAAATGTGACTATGCGCGTGCGTACCTGACCATAATAAGGAAAAAAGGGCACACCGAGGGCCTAGAACGAAAGGTGACCCAGGGATAGCCGTGTTGTAGGTGGCGGGATGCTGATCCCGTGGCTGAAGACGGTTTGAAAAACGGACACCTTGGGCTCGCAGAATGTTGAGTGGAAGGTTGGCAAAAGGCCTATATATAGTTGTAGGGCCCACATTGCCACCTCATTTGTACCTGCTGCTACAGTGATTGGACGAGCAGATTGCAGAGGAGATTTGGAGTTTCAGGGAGCACGGGGTATCCGATAGGCGGTGTGCGAGTATCAGGTTAGTGGTCTGATCATCCTGCATAGAAATAGGTTTCCAATTTGGGGGAAGGGTAGGTACAGGGGTCGTACAGGGGGTTTAAGGGGTTTTTTCATAGGATGTGGGCCCGCATGCACGGGCAATTCAGTTGGAGGTGCGCATACGTGCATGCCTATCCACTGAATACATGTGCATTGATGCACGCGGGGGAGAATTTAAGGCGTGCCCTAGGGGCATGCCTGTGAGGTGGACAGGCGCGCACTAGTGCGCGCCTATGGGGTGAACAGTCGCTCACTAGAGCACACCTGTGGGATTGACAGGTGCGCCCTAGCGTGCGCCTGTATGGTGAACAGGCGCGCTCACGAGCGCACCTGTGGAAAAAACAGGCGCGCATACGTGCGCGCCTGTAGAGTGAACAGGTGCGCATGTGTGCGTGCTTGGGGGTGTTAAAACCGCGCCTAAGAGGCAAGGTGGAAGGGTAAAATAGGAGGCTTTTTGGTGCATTGGATGGTTGCATTAGCTAATATAAGACTCTGTGTTGTGTGCAGGTAGCTATCAGTGACTATGGATGTGTGGTGGCACGAGCGAGACTGGTCACAGTTATGAGATGTTGTGGCCAATGCAGGGCCTACGGTTTGAGTGGCTTTAGCAACCAGTGGGTTGCTAAAGTTATTTGAGTGCCCGTTGATACGGGCACAGGAGTACTTATTGCAGTTTCTGATCCAGATGTGGAGCCCAGATCTGAACTGCTTCCTCGTGCGAGGAGAGAAGATCCCCTTCACTGCGGTGGAGGATATATATTTCTTGACTGGGCTCCCCTTCCGAGGGACACCACTGCCGGAAGAGCCTGTGCTGTCGCGGGGTACACAGCTGTCAGAGGTCGCCGAGCGATATTGATCAGGTGAGCACTACATGTCGGGGACTATAGTGAGTATTAGATGTATAGATGCCCTGTTGCATCATTGCATAGCGGCGATGATTGTTTGGGTGTATGGGTCACTGGCGACCCAACAGATCAGTGGTGGCCAGCTACTAGTGATGGAGAGAGTGGTGGTGGGTCGTGAGTGGTTCGCCTGGGGTTTGACACTACACGCGCAGATGATTGCGCAGCTGGACCGTTGTCGGTCCACAGGTACCGGGGAGTTTGCTTTTGGCTCTATCCTGGTAGCCTGGTTTCTAGAGAGGGTGTCGATGTTGTGCCCACGTGTTCTTCTAGAGGCACCTAGGGCACGAGAGCCTCGACTGAGGCGTTGGTCCCATATTTTGGTTCGCCACGGTGGTGGCGAAGGCAGGAATTACTTTACGGTGAAAGCGGCACAGATCTGGTGGCAGATGTCGCAGGTCATACTTCGATACCCCTATGCTGGGGTGGACTTCCGGGGGGACTCGGACATGGTACTACCTCCTGGGGAGGTTTTTGATCACCAAGGTATGTTTGAGTTTTTTATATGTTTTGATTTATGTTATTTTTTGATATACCAGATCATATGTATGATGATAGATACTGATACGATCGTGTGCTGTTTGTTTTGTGCATGTGCAGATTTGGCACCTCGCGGGCGTGAGGTGGAGTTCCAGAGAGCGTCGGCTCAGTGAGAGCTAGAGAGACCACCTCATGGAGGGAGACTTCGGCGGGATGAGGCCACGGGGGCACCAGCAAATCCCAAGAGACCGGTGAGGAGGCGCCGATTTCATGACCTTGGTGCGGGGCCATCACACGCTCCTCCAGCAGCGGTCAGAGATGATTTTGATGATATACGTCGTCATCTAGAGACGGTGTTACAGGACGTGCCTGAGGGCATGTGGATCTGTATCCAGGATGAGGGGTTCCTGGAGCAGTGCATAGGGTTACCACCACCATGGCGATCGATCGTGCGACGAGCAGCTGTGCTTACCGCCATGACTAGTGGACACCTGTCGCCGGGGCAGGAGGGTCCTACAGGTGTTCCACCACCACTACCTGGGGCAGGTGGGGGTGGGCCACCACCTCCTTCTGAGGGAGGACTAGCTGGGGGTGCGATAGAGGCACCCTGATGGATGTATCATGTATATCTTTTTGGATTGTATATAGGCTGGTGAGCCGATTTTGTACCGATGTGTGGCACGGGCCTGCGGGCCGATGTATTTTTGTATGTAAACATTCGGATGGCCGGATAGGCCGATATATATATGAGTATACATATTTTTGAGATCCAAATGTGGTTTACATGTGTTTGGTGTTGATGATGATGATGTCTATCTTATCTATATGCTGTGACAAGATGTATGAGATGTGTTATGTATGTGTAGCTTGATGTGATATATGCCAATCTAACACCATGTTAGCTATTTCATCTGTTGTTTGATTCAATTGTCTTGGAATATGTGTAAATGTAATGGAATCAAAATGCCGAGAAAATAATCTAACTTGCATGTATTTGTGAAAGAGGCATGGATCGCGTACATGGTAAACATTGTTGAGCTGGCGAACGACTAGTTGAGAGTCGAGGAAGACGCTAAGGTGACGAATATGATGACGTTGGGCGTCGGCCAAGAGGCCAATGACCGCAGTGTATTCAGCTTGGTTGTTGGTTGCTGGTCCCAAACAGATGCCACTAGAATGTAGCATTTCATGTGAGGGGGTATATAAAGCCCAAGCCGTCGAAGCAAGATTTTGTGTCCAATGGCTGGTGTCGTCGGCGTAACCAATGTGGTAAGCTGGTGAAGGAAGCATTTTTCAATAGCACAAAGGGTAGTTTAGACGAGAGGGGTGAGAGAAAAAAGATTAAAAACACTAGAAAAAGAAAATGACCTAAAGTAGTGTGACTACTTTTAAGCATAAAATTTCTTGAGGTATAACCCATTGACGGGTTCCTTGAGTGAGAAGCCTTCTAGGGAGGCCAAGATGTATGCGCCTTTTGTGAGGCAATGTTGGATGATGTAAGGGCCATGCCAAAGTGATTCGAATTTTCCGTGGCCAAAGGTGTCATGAGCGATATCATAGGCCAAGACGAGGTCGCCTTCGCGGAATGAACGAAGGTTGACATGGCAATCAAAGGTAGCTTTGGATCATTTTTTAGATGCCTCGTTGTTCTGTAATGAAGATCGGCGATCTTCATCCAGCGATTCCAAGTTCATCAATCGCTTCTCCATTGGAGCGGTGTTAGGTAATAGCTCAATTGCGGTGCATAGGGTGGGAATTTCGCACTCGATGGGAAGAGTTTCCTCGACCCCATGGACTAAATGAAAGGGTGTGAAACCTGTAGCGGTCTTTACTGTCATTCGATAATCCCATAGCACGGAAAATAACATATGATGCCAATTGGTTTTATGTTTATTAACCATACGTTGTAACATGGTCTTGACAACTTTGTTCACTGCTTCGACCTGTCCATTTGACTGAGGATAATATGGTGAGGCGAACTCGTGAGAGAAGCCTAACCGAGTAGTGAGTTTGACGAAGATCTCATTCTCAAATTGTTTCCCATGGTCGGAAACGAGTTGGAGTGGTACGCCAAAATGGGATATGACGTGGTTAAAGAAGAAAGGCACTACAGGGTCAGCAGTGTTGTTGAAAGTGGGCATAGCTTTGGCCCATTTGGTGAAGTAATCAACTGATACAGCTGATGCTGGTACGTAGAGGATGTAGTCGTGATTATAGTCAGGTGCACTAATCAAAGGTGCATTTGAAAGTGTTGTTTTGAGATCGTCAAATGACTGTTGGGCATAATCATCCCAATGAAAGGGGGTGTCGTGACGTAGTAAGCGAAGGAAACCATGTGCGCGTATGGTGTAATCAGGAACAAAGCATCTGAGGAAGTTAGCTTTGCCCTGCAGACTCTGTAGTTGTCGTAAATTCCGTGGAGGTGGAATTTCAGTGATGGCTTTGACTTTGAGGGGGTCCATAGTAATGCCACTTTGGGAGACGATGAAACCGAGGAGACGCCCAGTGGTGACACATAATACACACTTGAGAGGATTCAAGTGGATGTTATACTGACGAGACCGTTGAAAAATGATTCATAAATCATCAATATGTTGGGTGCATTTCTTGGAGCGAGTTGTGAGGTCGTCCAAGTAGGCGAGGATGATTTCAGCCAGATCATGAAATATGTATGTCATCGCCCGCTAGAAGGTTGCGCTGGCGTTTTTTAATCCGAAAGGCATGACACGATATGCGAAAGTACCCCACAAGGTAATGAATGTGGTTTTGTATTGATCGGATGGGTGGATTTGAATTTGGTTATAGCCAGAGAATCCATCCATAAAGGAGAGAGCCTCGTGGCCAGCGCAGTCGTCGATAATCTGATCGATGAAAGGCATTGGGAAGTTGTCTTTTGGACATGCGTTATTGAGATCATGAAAGTCTGTGAAAACGCGGATAGTGCCCTGTTTTTTGTCGACGGGTATAGGGTTGGAAACCCACGAAGTGTAAGCGATGGGATAAATAAACCCGGCCGTACGTAATTTGTCAATTTCGGCTTTGATAGTCGCGGCCTTGGAAGGGTGTAGCGGTCGTTGTTTCTGGCGAACTGGTGTGATGTCAGGCCAGGTGTCGATGCGATGTTCAACAATAGATGGGTCAAGGCCAAGCATCTCTGTGTATGACCAGGTGAAAATGTCCCGGTATTCCTGGAAGAGGACTTTATATGTGGCAATTTCTTGAGGAGTGCAAGCAGCTCCAATGATGATTTCTTCGACGACGTCGTTTTTAATGGAAATGTCGATTTTGATGGTGGGGGAAATGTTAGCCATGTTGCCTTCTTAGAACGCATCAGGGGCAGGAATGGGATTTTTGAACCAATCGATAGGTCTAGATGGGATAAAATCTTTGGTTTTGACCGTATACACGGGGTTTTGATTAGGAGGCATGAGGGATTCCTATGGGAGGAAGAGTACATGATGATGTAGTGCATCCCAGGGAGAGTCTGGGCTTTGTATCTCTTCCAGCATTTCCTCGTCATTTTGGAAATGACAGGAATATAAGGGGTCGTGATGAGTGATCTCAGTGCTAGTGTGATTGCCCCCTGCTGGAGAAGCAAGGGGAGGGGTACAAGCAGAGGGTGAGGGTTCACTCGACATAAACCATATGTTGAAGTACTGAGGGGTACCCGTGGCGGTTGGGTGGAGGGTCATCATATGAACAGGAGAGTTGGGGGGGTTGCAGGGTAGATCCTCAGCGACGTCATGTAAGAACCATGGAGGTGATGGGAGTGCCTTGAGCTCTGGAGAAATGACCTGACGATCCTCGAGTGGTGAAGTAATGTCAATTATCGCCTCGGTGGGTTGGTGATGCAGGGCCACTTGACGTTGCCTGTAGGCAAAGATCATAGGACATTGGTATGTAAAATGGGCTAGTGAATCATAGAGAGAGCAAGGGCATCTCATACGTTCATTAACTGAAGTAGTGACATAACGAATGTCAATGATGTTTGAAGAAGACATGGCAGGGCATGGGTTGTTCTGGATGTTCTGGCGTACAGCCGCTAACGTCTACCAAAAACGTGGCAGTGCTGGGAAATGGTGAGTGTAATGGCCATATTCTGAACATATAGCACATGCAAATTTAGTCCTCAACCCTTTACTACTGGAAGGGTTGGTGGTAGTGGTACTTGCAGTAGTGACAGGTGTTGGTGGAGTGGGATTGGGGGGAATCAAATTCTGTAATTCAGGTAGGGATGGGCAGTTGTTGGTTTGGTGGCCCTCTTTCTCACATAATGCGCAAGGTGGTGGAATGCATGGAGGAAGTGGAGCTGCGGGCTCCTTATTCTTTCTCCTGCCCCCAGCTGTAGCAGGGGGGGTAGGGAGTATGGGGGTAGTGGGGATGATGGGGGTGAGGATAGGAATCGTCATGAGGAGGCCTTCCTGTGGGCGAGGGACCATCTCAGGTGGATGTAAATACCATTCTAGGATTGCTAACACCATATTGGGTAGTGTGAGCGTTGCGGCTACCTGGAAATATTCTACACCAAGTGGTGGGTAAAAGAAGGGAATTTGAGTGAGGAGTCGGGGAACTGTCTCCCAAATGGGACTAGGTCCCTGAGGGGGTGTGGATTCGTGGACTGTGGGGGTCGACGAATTCGCAGGAGGCTCCTGTGGGAGTGATGTTGTGATTGTTGAGACCTTCAGGAATGGATGAAGCCTCCTGAGGGGGATGAGCATCCTCTGTGTGAGTTTTGTTAGATGTGACGATGCATACTTGATTAGGGGGAAGGAGTGGAGGTGCTCCATGGTATGTCCCTAATAAATATGGATCTTTGAAAATTCCAGGACCCATCTCTACGAGTGGGTATGTGTCGTGGTTGGTGTGGATGAGAGGAAGAATGTTATTGAGATTGGCAGATGGGTTTGGCTCATAATGTGAGACTTGGTCGATGGTCACAATCTTTCCGTTGTGTGGGAACATGATTGTTCGAAAGACGGAAGATGAAACTGCCTTCATAGCATACATGTAGCTACGTCCAAACAAGATATTGTAATCGAGTGGGGCGTCAATAACTTCGATATCAATGAGTATGGTTTTTCCTCCGAGTTCAATGGGGAAATTTTGAAAGAGCCCTTCGAGAGATGATGGTCGTCCATCATAAGCTCGTAATGTAATGGCAGAGGGTATGAGTTCCAGGGAACCAAGTTTCTGCCATACTGTTTTCGACATGATGCATGTAGATGCACCCTCATCGATGATACACCGATCGACGGTGATGTTCTGTATTTTTAATGGTATTTGAATAGCGACCAAGGCGGGAAGACGAGGTTCGCAGCTATCAAGGTCAAAGGTGATGAGTCGAGTATCAGCTAGGTCGACTGCTCCTAAGGTGGAAAGTAGAGATTTCCGTTGTGTAGGACAAGTCTGGAGGACTTCCAAGACTGACATGGAAACTGGGGATTGTGCTAAGTCGTCCACCAAGCTATAATTGTGAGTTTCCCTAGCCTGTGGGTTGTGGACATTTCGACGCAAGGGGATGCGAGGGATGCATAGTGGTGGTTCGGCGGAAGGGCGAGGGATCACCAATAGGGGTCCCATCGGTGTAAGGTTTGTCTCTGGAGCGATAGGAGTAGACTCAGCTGGATACTGACGATTTCGTGTTTGCAGAAGGATTTCTTCCTCACTGGTGAGGAGAATGGTACACTCTGCTGGATTGTTAGGGTTGTGGTATTGTCCCACCTGAGGTGGGGGACGCTGTGAATCCTATTGGGTGTTTATCATGCCTTGATGTGGAATAGGATTTTGCAGTACGGCGGGAGGGGGTTGTTGCACATACTGTTGTGGTGCCTGTTGAGGGGTAGTTTGTGCAGGGGTAGGGGGAAGACTACCTGAGTCTTTCAACCATTTGAAATCAGCGATCTGGGGGCAATGGTGAGTGTAATGACCGAACTCACCACAAAGGGAACAAGGGTGTATGGTTTTAACATTATTTCACCCTTGTCGTTTGTTGTTATTGCCCCCTTGGAGGTTTTGGTTCCCTTGGTTCTGGTTGCCCCCAGGGGTTTGGTGTTGTGGGGGATGATTCCCACCTTGACCAGGATTGTTGTTATTCTTATTATTTCCTTTCTTCCTGGTATTGTTTGATGGATGAGTTTTGTTGGCTGTATTCAAGTGTTCAAAATTCTGGTATTGTTGAGCAGCGGAAGGTTGAACAAAATTTACCCCCGCATGTGGATGTGGCGGAGCGATGGGTTGTGGAGGACCAGGAAAGGGGAAGTATGGATTTTGCGATGGTACCGATCCATAAGGCACATAGGGAGGCGCAGTGCTTTCACTAGTACTATAAGCTGATGTTGAGGGAGTACCCCTGCTTGTGGGAATAGGCAGATGTATGGGAGGTGTCGATGGTGGTCCACTGATGGGTGGAGGTATAACAACAGGGTATGGCTGTTGATAAGTGGGTGGGGGGTAATAGGGAGTGCCCCCATATACCAGTGGGTACTGAGATGTTCCATACATCGGTGGTGGTTGGGGTTGTGGACCATGGTGTGTGGTGGCACCTATTAGTCCGTCTGCCGAATGAGACATCACAGGTTTGTCTTGGCCAAATGGCGTAGGTTTGGGAAGATCAAGAAGCATTGTGTATAAGTATCCTGACTGTGCGTAAATGAGGTCATATTGTTGGGCCTTACTAATGGCTTCTTCTTCAGATTGAGGGAAGGTGGAAGCGTCGTCTTTACCAAGTAGAGAGACAAGTGATCTAAGAAACCAGTCAAGGCACTGTTGTTTGGTGGTTTCTTCTTTACACAAACTACGTCGCCTACGCCATTCATGAATGTGGTCAGCGATGTGGGTGGATGAGCTTTGTTTGAAGTTAGACAGTAGTTCTAGACCATTTTCATGGTGGATGGGTAATTGGAAAAAGGTCAAGAAGGCCTTGGCTAATGACTCAAAAGTCGTATGGGACCCATATTTTTCTTCGACATACCATTTGGTTGATGGGACGGTAAGTGTGCGTTGAAATAATCACAGTCTGACGGAATCATCCATAATGCTATTGGAAGAACACCATATATGAAAGGTCATGACATGGTTGGAGGGGTCATCCCCTGCCTTTCCTTCAAATTTTGGTATGTCTGAAGGAATTTTGGTGGGAATTGCAGGCCATGTGGCGTCATGCAATATGGGATCATTCGTGAGTTTGGTGAGATCCGGTATGTTGAGAGAGGCCAAGTATGGCATCTGTAGTAGTGGGGGAGGGTTAGCTCCAGCCATGTTGTGTTGTGAACCTGACCCTTGATGGGGACTAGGTGGGTTGGTGCTCCTTCCTTGTGGGGAAGTGGGTCCCCCGCTTCCGTGTAAAGGAGAGCGAGTGGACGGATGACCTTGGGAAGTTGATCCAAGTAATGTAGAACCAAGAAAATATGATCCCAAGATGGTAGCACTCACAGGAGTGTCTGAAGGAGGTACCGATGAGAGAGTATGACCAGATATTCCCCCTAAGATAGGAGGTAGGTTGAGTAAGCGTCATGAACGACGGGGATTCTGTGGTTCCCCTATGATGTCAGGCTAGTTGTGTGAATGTGTGCAACAAGTGGTGAGAGAAATATAGAAACCAAAAGCCTTTGCGTTGAATGTTTACACAATATATATATCCAAATCAAATTGTAATCAGACGTGCATCATACATAAACTGAGAAAGAAGCATATATATGGGTAAGTGGGTTTTGTCCGCGTGGGGGAATCAAAATAAAGCAAATGCTCATGTCCTAGAAGACGTAACATCCTTCCTCTCAAAAGCACTGGACCTTCCAATAGTACTCAACAGTGGGGTCTGAAGTCACCGGAAGAGACACTAGTGAAGGATGAAATAACTGGTTATAATGAG
>JZKD02S2055626.1:441704-454626 GCA_000966675.3 Picea glauca | reverse complement strand
CCATTTATCATCCAAAGGGATTGAGGTAGAGGAAAACAAGGCAAACATCATCAAACATCTGCATACCCCTCAAAAACAAAAGGATTTCAAAATATTCCTTTGACATGTAGGTTACTATAGGAGGTTCATCAATGATTTTATCAAGTTATATTCTCCTATGTTTGCCTTATTATCTAAAGACATAGACTTATTTTACACACCACAATGTCAAAATGCATTTGAAATTATCAAAGAAAACCTTATCACAACCCCTTTTCTTCAAGGTCCCAAATGGACTCTTCCCTTCCATATCCATACTAATGCTTTAGAAAAATAAATAGGGATAGTTTTGGGAAAAAATGAAAATAAGAATCCTTATGCAATTTATTTTGTTAGTAAAAAAATGTTTGGTGCAAAGATAAACTAGATGTTACTAGAAAAAAAAATTATGGTGGTTTATGCTCACAACAAATTTAAGCATCATGTTATTGGATATCAATTTTGTATACACACAAATCATTATTCCATTAAGTATTTAATGAACAAACCTAATATTAATGGGAAAACAATTATATGGATTTTGTTATTACAACAATTTGATCTAACAATTCATGACAAGCCAAGGAGATAAAATTTTGTTGCATATCTTTTATCAAGGTTAAAAAATACTACAAATGAATACATGGTAGATGATCATTTTCCAAATGAGAACATTTCCACAATTTCAGCACAAACCCCCTAGTTTGTTAACATAACAAACTACTTGACAACAAGGAGGTTTCCTTAGCATTTTTCCTACATGGAAATATGCAAGACTATTAGAAAATGTGCAGCATATACTTTGATTGTAGGATATTTATTCAAGATTAGACCAAATAATATTATGAGGATATGTGTAAGGGAATATGAGTTGCATGACATCCTCCATGCATTCCATGATGAACCATGTAGAGGACAGTATGCAGCAAAGAGGACATCCTACAAGATCTTGCAGGATGGTTACTATTTTTCCTACCCTCCATAGGTATGCTCAACAATAAATCTCTCACTATGATGAGTGTCAAAGGATGGGAAAACCCACCAAGAGAAATAAAATTCCCTCATAGCCCCAAGTCTTATTGGAACCTTTTGATAAGTGGGGCTTGGATTTATGGGCCCTGTTGACCCCCCTTCAAGACAAAATAAGTACATCCTAGTATGCATGGATTACCTAACCAAATGAACTAAGGTGAAAGAAATGAAGGTAGCTACAGAAAACAAAAACAAAAAGAAATTGAATTTCTACAAGAGAACACATTCTCAAGGTTTTGACTCATAGCGGAGATAGTCACAGATCAAGGGGATTATTTCACCTCCACACTCATATAAAAAATCATGCAACAACATCACATATTCCACAGGAATTCCTCTCATTATCACCCATAAGAAAATGGAAAAGAAGAAGTGACAAATAGGGAGTTGGATAACATCGTCACCAAGACAATTGGTATGAACAAGAAATATTGGGGAATAGAAATTGATAGAGGTAGTATGGGAATAAAATACCACATGAATGATTAGCACATGGTTTACCCTCTATGAGCTAGACTATAGCAGGAAGGCCATGTTTCCCATTGAATTTGAATTTTCCACTTTAAGACAACATATGAACTTAATATGGACCTCACATTGGCACAACAAGAAAGGTCATAGTAGATAAATGCCTTAGATGAGTATAGGATGCAATCACTCTTCCATGCTAAGGTAGTCTAGCTACAAAGAAAAATATGGCATGACAAAATCATCAAGCCGAGAAATTTCAAAGAATGAGACTAGGCAACCTTATATGACTCCAGATTCAAAGACTTCAAAGGAAAGTTGATGACAAGATGGATGGGACCATACATCATTGAAACATTTCATGGAAATGTCTCATTCCAAATCAAGACCATAAATGAAGAAAATATTCCACCATTGGTGAATGGATTTAGACTCAAAAGGTACAACAAGCCCCTGACAAAGGAAGAGTTTACAAATATAGTAAAATAAATAAAAAGTGAAATTTATTGGAATAAAAGATGCTCCAAATCCATCCAAACATTGGAAATAAAATAAAAAATAAAATACCTGGGTGAAAACCTTAATGAGGCATCTCAGACAAATATTTGGTTAAAAATCTCCATGGAGGCAGCCTTGGATTTGAGAAAAACAATTTTCCTCATCATGAAAACCCTTACAAGCATGATGAGGTAAGGCAATGGTGAAAACCATAAATTGCACCATTGCCTTGAGAAAAAATAAAATAATAATAATTTTGTAGGTATCCAAGGCCACCAAGAGATCAACCAAGAATTCAAGTGATATGACCCCAAGGGGGGCAAATATGGGGTTAAATGTACATGTAATGTGTAAATGTATATGTAATAGGGTCATCCTAATGATAAAGGGGCCTCATGTGCAATGTGTGAATAGGTATATATAGAGATCATGTAGTCATTATTGAGTCAAATGAATTGTGATGTATGAATGCATTTGGGTATTTGGAGGATGTTCTCCTATTTTTAAGGATTTATTGTGTAACTTATCTCTCGTATCTATCTTGGAGTTGTGCTCCATGCTAACATCAGTGTACATGGTGTTTACTTATATTTTATTGTGATATTTTAAGCACTTGGAACATAACATTTGGTATTAGAGAACAAAGAAAGACAAAAGACAAGAATCTAAAGGATAATCAAGCAAAATAAGAAATACATATGAGGTATGCAGCAAATAATTTTTTTTCTATTTAACAAGTGTACAAATAAATGATTAGCATGCATATTTAAAATGATTCAACCCTATAATTTTGAATAACAGTCTCATATATGATACATCCCTGCAAAGAAAGTCAAGGAAGTCATAAAAAATCATGTTCCAAAGAAACCACATTTTCACATTCATTGCAATCCATGTCAAACAATCATTCATACCAATCCTTATTTTAAATTTACCATATTCATCTATTTTACTTTCCATTCCATACCAGCAAACAACACATCCACTCCATACCACTTTATCTACCCTCCAAAAACATTAAAACACTAATTAGGAGCAACACACGGTCATCGAAAGGATTCTACAAGAAATGCTACAGCACATAGGTTTTCTATAGGAAAACCTACATGAAACTACTTGAAGCTACAAAAAGCACTTTATTTCAACAAAAACATTAAACTCTTCAACAAAAATCATCGTTGTGACTTGTGCAAGATAAAAAAAAAACTAAAGGGATAATACCACAAATCATCTACAAGTTCCTCTACACAACATGTACAAAGAAACCTACAACAAACTTAAAAAATGATATCAACATTAAAGGGAAACCATGAATCCACTACATCAACTATTAAAAATCAAATCATGTCAATTCTAAGATGCTCTCTCTCATGCATTCTTACTTTACTCATTTTTTAATTGCAATATTACACCACAATATATTTTGCATGGTCAAAACAAATTCACCCATGCAAAATGACAAAATCAAGGTGGGCCTCAATATCCATGTGGGGGGAGGTGCTACTTCAAGCCATGATATGAAAAGGTGATAACTAAGAGTGGTGGAAGTTAGCATGCAACAAATTGATTTGTTAACCTGTAATGATGGTGTAAGTGTCAAATCACATGGAGAGCCGAATTCCAATCTAAAAGTGAAAATATTTCCACCCATGATAATAACTCTCCATTGCTTGACTCATACAATCAATGGACAATCTCTCCAAAGATCAGCAAGCAAGGTCTCTTCAAGTAAGAAAAAATTAGATAGTCTATCTAAGCATAGCAAGGGTTCTCCAGAGCAAGGATCTCTCCAAAAGACAACAAATAGTGTATCTCCAAGAAAGCAAATAGGGGTTATCCATCCTAAATTTTGAATACCCTAAGCAACACTTAGCCTACAAGAGAGGTTGGTGTGTAACCCTAAGCCCATATTTGGAAATTTTCTCTCAGTATATGAATAATTTATATTCATATTTTTTTCCACAGAGTACCACAAGCCTACATATGCCTTGTTATCTTTAAAATTATTTACACAAGCTTTCATGTGCGATCAGGTCGTCCTTAAATTTTTTCCCACAAAATATTAGAAGCCTACATTTTCCTTGCTCAAGCTATTTAAAAAAAAAAATCCACAAAGTAACTACAAGCTTGCATGGGCCTTACTTAGGTTGTCCTAAAGTTTTTTCATAGAGTACTATAATCCTGCATGTTGTCTTGAATTTTTCTCACGGAGTGCTCTAAACTTGTGGGTTCCTCACTCAGATTATCTTAAAGAAATTATACCACAGAGAAAATTTTCTACAGATTCATCCTAAGCCTGCATTTTTCCTCCTACAGGGAACTAAGTAGGGTCTTCATATCAATCCAAATTTCTCTTGACCATATTGTTCCATCCTAAATCCTTGGTCAAAATGTTTTATGGCCTTCCTAACAAAGTAAGTCTAAGCATTTAATTTTTCTTGTAAAAAGAAACCCTCACCCAACCATCCTTTGATTATTGTCCAAATATTTGGCGACTACCTAAAATAGCAGTGAAACTAATACATCTAGAATACATAGGTCATCTCAGATCCTTCACTACCTCAAAATACCTACATAATACCACACCCAATTGTTTTGAACTTCGGAAATTGAACAATGAGAGCTCAGTTTAACAAAAGGGAGCCAACATGCTCTTCTAAGGTATACAGTAACCCTGAAGTAGTGGAGATATTTCAGACAACAATTGGATTTTGTATTTTGATAGGTTAAAAGAGTATGATGATGGAATTTCCATGGAAGTTTCTTTGAATTTTCAAAACCTAATAGGGAATGAGTATATCATTATTGTGAGAGGGCTAGAAATACGTGTTGATGAAGCCACAATCAATAGATTCTCAGGCCTACCCATGGATTTTCCTTGGGACAAAGATGAGAGACAAGAGGCTAGTGATTCTAAGAACCTCTTCTTCCTCAACTATGAAGAGCCTATAGAGGATAAAAATGGGGTAAACATGGAGAGATTACCTGAGCCATGGCCTGAAGTGACCTACCATTTACTTAAATACATAGCATGTGAAGGGAGGGTTAGTGTAGTTTATGCCTACCATTTCATATTTATACATCAATTAAGGCATTTGTTCCATTGAAATCCTGAAGAGAACCTTAGTATCCCTTACTTTATCGTACAAGTTGTTAGAGAGATGAGTGAAAAAGTTCAAAAAGGGAAGAAGGATTCATTAGCACACCATGGTCTCATCAAACTCATAGTATGTGAGGACCTAGAAAATTTTAATGTTAAAATATCATGGGAACATTTTTTGGATATGGATAGATGGGATTTCTTAGAGTCTTAGTAGGATATTTAGGACTCAATCCCTAAAATAGATGTGAAAGGGAAGAAGAAGGCGAATAGAGAGGGAACTTCCAAGAAAATGAAATCTCACGATAAAACTAAAATAGATCCCACTAATAAAGAAGTGGTTTCCACCTTAATAAATATGAGAACACCCCTTAATAGACCATTTAAACTCAAGGAAAAGTGTACACCCCAAGAGAAGAGAAGGAAATTCTATAGGAGGGATAGGACAAAATCCCAAGCTAATCCCAAACAAATTATTCCTATCTATTCTTATATATTAAACCTTAACGACTCTTCCAACCCTACAAGAAGTTCATTAGGGGAACCTGAGGAGGCTGAAGCAAGGAAAGAAGATCTCAAGCAAGAAGAGAAAACAACAATCTGAAATACTACCCTATAAACCACCTTAAAGTAGTTGGAAGTAACCAAAGTTGAGTCACTTAAGTGGAAAAATATAGTAGAGAGAAAGCATATAAAAGGAAAAACAAAGGCAACAAAAAGAGCCTAGAGTAGTAGATCCATCAACTACAAGAAAAGCTCCAAATCATGAAAATGAAAGGGGTACATGACTACAAACAATTTAAGTTGGAAAATCCAACTTTGAGGGAAGAATTGTTGAAAACAAAGGATAATGAGGCCACCCTATATGAAATGGTATACATAATGAAAGTATCCATAGCCAACATGGCCCAACTAGAACAAGAGTTAGCAAGTTGTTGATAGCCTACAAAGATCTACACATTCTTCATTAGAGAATATTGGATCAAATTTTAGTTGGACAATCTAATACAACAAGTTGGGTTTAATATGGAAACACCAAAGGATTTTGTAGATATATGCCAAGAGAGTGATGAGGAAATGAGGGCTAGAATGTGTGAGTTCTACTTACACAACTTTTCCCTCCCACATCTTTACAAATGGGGTCCAAATTCATATGTATGGGGATGTTCAACTAATGGCATTTTCATCTAGGTTGAGGCATGAAGAGCTTATAGAAACTGTGTTGAAAACATACAAAGAATAAGAGTTCCACAACCCTCTTTGGTTCAAGGATGAAGCTCCCAGACCATGGGAGATTGTAGCCATTCATGAGGTCCTTATTTTGGATATGGATGTGGCACCCATTCTAGAAGAAAAAAAAAAAAAAATTCTCATTTAGAAGATACCTTGAGGATCCTATGAGAGGAATGAACTTAGGCATGCCAAAGAAAATGGCAATCACTCCCAAAAGAACTAAAAATCAAAGAAACCCACTCACATAGTTCCTTGCAAGCCTCTTTGTTTAGAACTTCACTTTATAAGGAATCACGCAAGAGTTTGAAAGGGGAATGGATGGGATTAAGTTTTAATCCCCCTCTCCTCCTACAACCTTCACCACTAGCTGATTTGAATAGAGAAAAGGAGAAGAAAGAGTGAGAAAAGGTTGAAAGGACTATAGGATTTCATGAACAAGGAGCCATAGCAAGATACATAGCATGGGATATCAGATAGAGATGAAGAGAAAAACAATAGTAGTTTAGATGGGACATCTCAACATTTTGGTTGCACAGAAATGTGCAAAAACTTTAGCTAGGGGTAATGATGGGTCTCCATAACGTCTATCATAAGGCCCGTCAGTAGCACTCTTTTTTATCACCTTTGTATCCATAAACTCACCTTTTGACCATGCTTAATATAAATTATGGTTTCTTGCATTATTTAAGGAGTAATTTGAGTTTGTTAATGTGATGAGTTTATGCTTATGTTTATGCTTGGCTTTCATGATAATTGTATGTATGGAAGCCTAACCCAAATAGGTTGATCCACACATGGAGGGTCATAGGTCCCAACACCTTGAGAAAAACAAGGGATCGTGTCCCCTCAACTACCTCCAACTCGCTACCAAACATTAAAGGGACACTTCAATCCAATCTCCTTGTTCGACCTCGATTTCGACATATTTTACAATGCCAAATAGCCTACCTTTTCCTATATTACCCTTTTATTCTCATTCTTTTATTATTCATATCACACAATTTATCCACTTTACAAGGATTTTACTTCACAGAAGCTTCATGAGGTATTTAATTACTGATTTCTATTTAATTCCCTGTGTTTTGATGTTTATTTAGAATACATATTGTTATTACCTATCTACTTGAAAATTTTCATTAGTCCTTGGAATACTCAGAAATCACATAGCATGGTCAAAATGAAGATTCTCTATTGGATTTCTTGTAGCAGATAGTTTTCAGGAGAAATCTTTGTGGAGCATTTGCAAACTAATGAAGTCAAACTAAGAAATTCCAAGACATGGGTTTTGTGTAGAATATGATAATTTGAGTAAGAGGCAAGTAGACTCCTTAGAAAATGACTAATAAGGTTTTTATAAACATGTTTTTGAAGAGGATATTTAGACAATTTCCATAATTTCATGTAGCAGTCAATTTCCTATAATTATGGTAGCGAATTCACATTCGAGATAGTTTTTCCTCATATGAACGAATTCAGGAATATGGATTTTTGTTAAGGACGATGTTGTTGAGCTTTGTTGGCAGCCAATTCACATTTTTCTACTATCCTTGTAAGCTTCCCACACCAGTGTTTTGCAAACCTTGATTTTCGTCGCAATCCTTCATTAAAACAACATTATTATTTTTGCGCCATGTGTACACTTACCTTTGTTCTTGTTTTCATGACTGCAAGCGTGAAAACTTGGTTTTCAAAGTCACATTAAAAATTGTCACTGAATTGTTGCGATCTTTCTTGTTGATATGCCCTTCCAATTTACTTATCGTTATGCAGTTGGCAAGACCCCTTGATCTGTACTCATTTGGCATTCGTTGATTGATTATATAATTTCGTTTTATGAGTGATTGAGTTTGTGATGCATTGACGATTGGATTTATATGTTCATTTGAATCATTGGTTTCATGAAAACACATTGGTGTTATGGTTAAACTCTTGGTATAAATTGTTCCATACAACACATGTCACATAATCAAACCCTTGGTATTGGTTTCGATTCATTTGTTTGGTTTTAAAACTATGGTAAAACTTTGATCGCGCGAACGTTTGGTCCACTTACCATATATCCATTGGTTGATTGAATGGCATAGTTTTAACACATATGCATGGTCATTTGAATAGTTATAAGCGTCGGCGATTGTACTGTGAATATCAATGTTCTGCATGGGTTGAAATAGCTCCACCACCTTCGCACGTTCTGTCATAAATGTTTCCCCCTATCCTGGGTCACTCCTGGTGTTTTTTGGTAAGCCTGTGAGCATTCTACCCCTGCGCTTACTATGTTCAAACCCTAACCCCTGCACCCTACTCACCGTGTGCTCCGCTCAATGGCACCGGTGGTCCATATTGAGCCGAATGGTAGTCAAGATCTGTTACTCTTTGATAACGCCCGTAAGGATTTAGAGAACAATGGTTGGCTAGTGTTTATACATAGGTTTGAGGGCTTCAACCTCACGGTTGCACAACAATTCGTCCTTACCTTTGATGGGTGTAGGGCTAAAGTAGGTGACATTCAGCTTGAACTCAATGAAGAATTCATAAGCTCTACCACAGGATTAGTAGCCACAGGCCAACGATGGTTTAAAAACTCCAAGGTTGATGACGTTTCATGGCCTTTACTATTTGTATCATGAAAGGTTACATCCTGTGACAAAGGTATGCCTATTTCCACACTTAAACCCAGGTGGCACGATATTTTGATAATGGTTAAACAATTTGTGACCTGTGAAGGTCGGTATGGATTAGTTTTTCTTTATCACCTTTGACTGTTAATGAATTTCATGGGCTATCCATTGAACAAGCCATTTTACTTCCTGCATAGTCTTTACAAAATGGCTAAGAGGTTCAAACGAGAGAAGGCTCATAGCATCTTGTTTCACCATGGCTTGATTAGACTCATCGTCGTTCACCATTTAAACCTTCACAGCAATAATTGGCAAGCCTTTCTCTCTCGAAATGGCTTTGTTGGTCTAGAGTCTGTACAAATCGATAAATTTGTGGTTAGTGAGACTATGGTCAGGACACCTGTGCCATTCCATGTCCTTCTACCCTCTCCCAAACCCTCAGTCTACCTTGACATTGACCTACTCGACATCATAACAGACAAGGATGAGGTTGTTAAGAATCTCATTAGTAAGAAAGTTAAGGGAAATCCTACTGTCGATAGCAAGTGTAAAAAGAATGCTCGATTGATATCGAGACTTTCCTGGAATAAACCTAAGCCAAACATCGATCAAACACCCATAGTTATGAGCGAGGACTCAGACTCTGATATCAAGTTCTTCCTAGCTAGTGAGTACCCTTATTCTCAAGGCCTATGCTCCGAGCCACCCCATGATTATGTTTATAATTTTCCCCCATGCCTAAAGAATAATCCTAACTACCCAAGAATCAAGCTACATAATGAAACCCTCGGTGATTTAAACAAACCCTGGCCTGCAATTTCGAAGCCCGAACAGACATCATGTTTCCAATGTAATGTGTGGCTTGAGCACTACTATGCCGACGTTCCCTTATTATAATCGAAGATAAAATCTTTAGAGAACCAAGTTACAATGTTGTCAAGAGAAAAGAAAAAACTTCAAGCTAATGACAAGAAACAGAAAACCACTGGTTCGATCGTATTTAGGAATGTCGAATCGGCAACAGCCTTCGTCAATTCCAGATTATCATGATCGATTTGTTTTCTGCTTATCCAGGTATGAATTTTAATATCAATTTTGTTTTATGAATTGCTTGGATTAATATAATGAATTCGGTTTTGGGTTTCAATTAGCTCTGTTCATTATTCGAAATGATCCTATCATAGTTTGATTATCAAAAACGGCTATGTTGTGGATCCTTACAATAGATTCTTTCTGCTAAAATCAAATGTAGTTATGATTTAGTTATGAGATTTTGTCGTGCCCAGTTTAGCAGAAGGGATTGATTGGTTTTTACTTGGTATGGTTCCCCTTAGAAAAATTCTGTTGATTTGGATTAATGTGATCAATGGGGTTTGTTTTCGTTTTGATTTTGATTACATCTGACCTATATAAGAGATTTTTGTGCTAAAATCAAAGCACGGCTATGTTTTGATTTGGTATGATTTCGTTGTGGTTGGATTCTATCGACTCTGATTTAGTTCTTATGGTTTGATTTTGGAACGATTTCATGGGATTTGGATTGGTATGATATTTTATGAGTGTAATGTATCATTATTAGGGATTGGTTTGATAAATACAATGTAATATAATAAACTCAAAACGACTATGTTCTGCATTGAATCATTATGCTCATTTGGATTTTGATTATATTTGACCTATGCAAAAGATCTACTTGCTATAATCTGGAGTTGTGTTGATTTTTAACAATTGTGTCAAAACCAAACCGTTTCGATTCGTTCTTGTTTTGATATGATTGTTGTGTGTCTTGAGTTAGCACAATTGCCTGTATTGAGCTAGATTGATATCGAAAAATAGGTTTGATGCTGCTCTGTTGGTTTTGATTTTCAAAAATGATTTTGTCTCTGTTGAATTCGTATGAAAACTCGGCTAATAGTTCGTTTTGAAATTGATTCAAAGGATGATTTCATTGACTATTAATAAATTTTGTCTGCCTCCAATTGGCAATAACAAACGTTTGACAAATCCCACATACCCTTTTATCAACCGATTAATTCAATTACGATATCAATTTACATACGAGTTTTGATTTAATTTATGATTAGCATGATCATTTGTATTTGTTTAATATAGTCCTATTCATTTGGAAAACGATCATGTTGATTTCGTTTGGATCGAAAATGATCTTGTTGATAACTAAATCAACATAAACTATTGGTGTTTATTTCAATTGGTCCATGAAAATGATTTCATTTTTGTTGAGTTATCCAACACGATTCTGTTTACCCGAAATTTTGATAACAGATTGAACAGAGTACGTCTGTCTCTGTAATCATCCAATTGATCATAATCTTGTCTGCTCTCGAATTAGCATAACAGTCTTTGATTTGAATGATTCTTTTGTTTTCAAATAGCAATTAGATATTTTTTTAGTAGTTTGAATTTAATTCTTTGAGTTTTGAATTGATTTTAAAACAATTATGTGTTAAATTTAGACCAGCTACAGAATCGCAAGATTTTGTAGCTAGTCTTAGAAATTAGATTTTTTTTATCAATTTTATCAATAAGATATCCTCTAATCTTGTCTATTTTTGTCCTCTTTCAGGTGCATATGAATTTACCATGAGATATTGGGCATGTTCTAGAAGTTTAGGAGATATTTTGGATTTGGTTTTATCTTAGGTTGTTAGCCAGAGTTAGAAACTTGGGAGATTATCTTCAGATTTTCTGTAAACAGTTTTGATAAGTCCCACAGGGATGTTTTACCCTGTGGGAGGTCTTTAAATACTTGTCAATTTTTTGTAATAAACCCATCATCCTCACTATGGGAGAACCAAACTATGGATTTATGATACAGACTGAGATGAAAGTTGATGTCTTGTAACAGCTTTCGCTTTCAATATATCAAACTTTTGTTTCAAGTTTTATTCATATCATTTTGCAGTTGATTATAGACTACTTTAGCTATCGTAATATATTGCAGGTTGATGTGACTTGATTAATGTGTTATCCATATCTGATCTCTTTTATTATTTAAAAATACAACAATTACTTTGTTTCAGTTAATGAATCACAGATTTCTCTTCTTCATTAATTCGGTCATTTTGTACAAATCCTTGCACGCAGATTTATCTAAATGTTATGATTTGTAAATTATAAGATTGTTGTAACTTTTATGTCTTGTTTGTTTTGTTATCAATATTCAAAAGAGCACTGCTTCTTATTGTTTACTAGAGGCTGGCAGAGGATTGATGCGGGTTTCCTCCCATTGAACAGCTGAACTAGATTCTTTACACAGGAAAAATTGGAAAGCGTTATTACATGTTATAGGATAAGTCCATGAGTGCGGACACAAACCGATCTCCCTAGATCCACCTGGATCTAGAACAAATAAGACAGAATATACCGCTTTCCCTAGATCTAACTATTGAATTAAATTGGAAGTGAGAAGAAGATATGTACCTTGTAATCGCTTCCTTGGACTCTGTTGTTCCTTGCTTCGCTCCAGCGCTCTTGTGCAGTCAAGATCAAAATAGCACAAACCAACCAAAGTGAAAGAAAATAATATATTCAATAGCTAATCTATACATATGATCAAGGAGTTATGTAATAAAGTAAATTTAACTTTATGGGAAAGAAACATATTAAGTTGTATCATATTAAATGTGAAAGAGAGATTACAACCATTGCCTTGATGTCGTAAGGTCCCTTCCAACTGTCCTTCGTTCCCCACACACTTTGACTCCAAGAATTATGAGACCATAGATCTGATAGCTGCTCACAATATATATTGACAAAGCAAATCTCAAAGCCACTCCAACCAAGCTAATAATTCCAAGCCAAAGAACCACAACCAAGAACCAAGCTAACTTTCTCCATGAGAATTCCTCTCCTTTTATAAGCTAAAGAAGATAAGGTGAGGAGGTTAGGATGATCCCACTAAATCATGAAAGTGAGTAAGATCCAAACTATTCGG
>JZKD02S2055626.1:399247-425161 GCA_000966675.3 Picea glauca | reverse complement strand
GGGACCCCTAGAAAATCAAGCTTTTAATGAAATAAAGAAGGCCATAATAGATGCTCCTTCTCTCATGAGCCCCGATTTTTCTCAAGACTTTACACTCTACACTTTTGCTTCTGACCGTTCCTATGTCGCCATCCTAACTCAAAAGAACGTCGAAAACAATGAAGTACCCATTGCCTTTATGAGATTTGCTTTCAAAGGTGCTGAACTTAATTATCTAGCGGTAGATAAACAATCCTACGCTATTTTCAAAGTAGTCAAGCATTTCTGGTCTTATCTGTTGAAGTCTAGGACGAAGATTATTGTCCCTTACCTAGCCGTCAGGAACCTATTAGTGCAGAAAGAACTAGGTGAAAAGAGGGCTAACTGGGTCACCTCCTTGCAGGAGTACGACATAGAAATTACCCCAGCTCAAATAGTGAGAGGCCAAGGGTTATGCAAGTTATTTTCCGATTCAACAGCAGGACAACAAGAACAAAGTGATACGTCAAACTTAGGACAGCACAATCAAAATGCAATCTGTTGTACACAAAACTCTGCCAGTCCTTGGTATGATGATATAAGATTCTGTCTTGAACATGGGTCAGCCCCCCATCACCTAGATCCCACTAAAATAAGAGTGTTGATATTAAAGTCTTCCTCCTTTCATTTGGTTAATGGTGTCCTGTTTCGTCAAAGTTTGGATGGTGTGCTGATGCGTTATCTTGAGAAGGACGAAGCAGAAAAAGTCTTGCTAGAGTTGCATGCAGGAGAAGCTGGTGGTCATTTTGGTGGTGACACCACTACCCATAAGGTTTTAAGAGCCGATTATTACTGGCCCACGCTTTTTAGAGACTCCCATGCCTTGTGTCGTAAGTGTACCATTTGTCAAAAAGCAGCAGGGCGGTTACAGAAACGAGCTTTTCCTTTGCAGCCCGTTTCAGTAGACTCTCCTTTTCAGTAGTGGGGTCTTGATATCATAGGTCCAATCAACCCTCCATCTTCAAAACAACATAATTTCATCATAACATCCATAGATTACTTTACCCGTTGGTCTGAAGCTGCTGCGTTAAGAACTATCAACACCAGTCAAGTAATTGCCTTTCTAAATTCCAATATTATCACTCATTTTGGTATTCCCAATTGTTTAGTATTCGACAACGCTTCTTACTTTTCCTCTCTTGAGATGAGTGAGTTCTCTTTGGAAAAAGGAATTAAATTGAAGTATTCTTCTAGCTATTACCCTCAAGGCAACGGATTGGCAGAGTCAAAAAATAAGAACTTGATTAAAATCATCAAGAGAACGGTGGCTGAAAATCACAAAAACTAGCACAATGCACTATTAAACGCACTATGGGTTGATAGGGTAACGCCAAAAGCTGTTGTAGGTAACTCCCCCTTTTTTCTCTTTTATGGCAGAGAAGCAATTCTACCACCACACATCCTTCTTCCTTCATTACAGTTATCATAGAAAATTCAAGAAGAAGATTGTCCCCCTTTGGAAACCGAATTAACGCTTTAATGAAGCTAGAAGAGGTAAGAGCCCAAGCTAAACATAAGTTAGATCAACATCAACTATTGGTCAAAAGCTGGTTTGATTCTAACTCTGCTTCTGAAATGAATTTCGAAGTAGGTGACCTCGTCTTGAAGTGGGACAAACCGCATGAGGGAAAGGGAGAGCACACGAAATTTCAAAAATTATGGCTTGGACCATTTTTAATTGCTGAGAAGTTGGGTCCCAGTTCTTTCCGATTGAAAAATCTAGAGGGACAACCTGACACTTATCTGGTGAATGGCCAAGTGCTAAAAAGATACTTTGCTTGACGACAACCCTTGTACATTATGTACATATTTTTCTTTTTCTTTTTTGTTTTTGATTTCTTCTTTGAGTTTATCGGTTTGTGTTTTTGGAAATACACATACATGCATACTTAACTATTCAGATGAAGAAAACAGAAAAATTCCTTCACTGGAATGACTGCTAAAAAAATTGTATAAACATCAATTGTATACTTCCGAAATTTACATCTGTGATTGGCAAAAGTTTGTCGTTTGAAACAAGTTAATTGATTTCAATCTCTAACATAAGCTTGTTGCGATTATCAATTATCTTTTTATGTTGTCCCTATTCCTTAAAGGAATGAATCAGAAGATGTATCCCTGCCTTATAAAGTTGGTTCTGTAAATGAAACATCTCTGGATCTTAATAAAGGACAGTTCAAAAAAATTCTGCTGAGGTATGAAAAAAATATGTCAAAATATCATAATTTCAGCGTCACCCCGCTCAACTATATAAAACAAAATAAATCATTAATAGAGTTGTGGAAAGTGCC
This sequence comes from Picea glauca, assembly GCA_000966675.3. Taxonomy (NCBI): domain Eukaryota; kingdom Viridiplantae; phylum Streptophyta; class Pinopsida; order Pinales; family Pinaceae; genus Picea; species Picea glauca. The sequence goes on along the minus strand of JZKD02S2055626.1, from coordinate 422,852 downwards.
TGTAAACCCATCGGGATGCTAAACAGGTCTGCTGGCAGCGGGTAAATGCATGCATGGGGCCAAGACAACTTCGTCGAGGTACTGAACAGGCCCGCTGGCAACGAAGCAATGTCGAGTATATGAAAATTTGTAAATAAGAAACCTCTTAACCTTAAAATGTCCTTTTTTCTGATCTGGAACTTCTTGGCAGGATACGGATGTCAGAGTCGGTTAAATGGAAACCCTTCCAAGGCTATGGACGCCTGCTGGTAGCAGTGGCTCTGTCAACAGTATTGGAGATTTTATCTTTAATATCGCAACTCGCTTGTCTTAAGACTGCTATCAGTTTTCATCCTTTAAACACTGCTAGAATATGTGGTTAATGATGATGTTTACACGATTTTTTGGTTGTTATTTTTGAGTTAGAATTTTTCTCATTATCGCAATCTGAATTTGTTCGTTTGGCAGAGATAACTGCTTCTACCAGTGTGTCTCCATTGTTGGCAGCCAATTCACATTTTTCTACTGTCCTTGTAAGCTGCCCACACCAGTGTTTTGCAAACCTTGATTTTCGTCGCAATCCTTCATTAAAACGAAATTATTATTTTTGCGCCATGTGTACACCTACCTTTGTTCTTGTTTTCATGATTGCAAGAGTGAAAACTTGGTTTTCAAAGTCACATTAAAAATCGTCACTGAATTGTTGCGATCATTCTTGTTGATATGCCCTTCCAATTTACTTATCGTTATGCAGTTGGAAAGACCCCTTGATCTGTACTCATTTGGCATTCATTGATTGATTATATAATTTCATTTTATGAGTGATTGAGTTTGTGATGCATTGACGATTGGATTTATATGTTCATTTGAATCATTGGTTTCATGAAAACACATTCGTGCTATGGTTAAACTCTTGGTATAAATTGTTCCATACAACACATGTCACTTAATCAAACCCTTGGTATTGGTTTCGATTCATTTGTTTGGTTTTAAAACTATGGTAAAAATTTGATCGCACGAACGTTTGGTCCACTTACCATATATCTATTGGTTGATTGAATGGCATAGTTTTTAACACATATGCATGGTCATTTGAATAGTTATAAGCGCCAGCGGTTGTACTGTCGATATCACTATTCTGCATGGGCCGAAATAGCTCCACCACCTTCACACGTTCTGTCATAAATGTTTCCCCCCTATCTCGGGTCACTCCTGGTGTTTTCGGGTAAGCCTGTGAGCATTCTACCCCTTGGATTACTATGTTCAAACCCTAACCCCTGCACCCTTCTCATCGTGTGCTCCACTCAATGGCATCGGTGGTTTGTATTGAGCCGAATGGTATTCAAGCTCTGTTAATCTTTGATAATGCCCATAAGGATTTAGATAACAATGGTTGGCTAGTGTTTATACAGAGGTTCGAGGGCTTCAACCTCATGGTTGCACAACAATTCGCTCTTACCTTTGATGGGTGTAGGGCTAAAGTAGATGACATTCATCTTGAACTCAATGAAGAATTCATAAGCTCTGCCACAGGATTAGCAGCCACAGGCCAGTGATGGTTTAAAAACTCCAAGTTTGATGAGGTGTCATGGCATTTACTATTTGTATCACAAAAGGTTACATCTTGTGACAAAGGTATGCCTATTTCCACACTTAAACCCAGGTGGCACGATATTTTGATAATGGTTAAACAATTTGTGACCTGTGAAGGTCGATATGGATTGGTTTTTCTTTATCACCTTCGACTGTTAATGAATTTCATGGGATATCCATTGAACATGCCATTTTACTTCATGCGTAGTCTTTACAAAATGGCTAAGAGGTTCAAACGCAAGAAGGATGATAGCAGCTTGTTTCACCATGGCTTGATTAGACTCATCATCGTTCACCATTTAAACCTTCACAGTGATAATTAGCAAGCCTTTCTCTCTCGAAATGGCTTTGCTGGTCCAGAGTCTATCCAAATTGATAAAGCTGTGGTTAGTGAGACTATGGTTGGGCCACCTATGCCATTCCATGTCCTTCTACCCTCTCCCAAACCCTCGGTCTGCCCTGACATCGACCTTCCCGACATCATAACAGACAAGGATGAGGCTATTAAGAAGCCTATTAGTAAGAAAGTTAAGGGTAATCCTACTATCGATAGCAAGGGTAAAAAGAATGCTCGATTGATATCGAGACTTTCCCAGAATAAACCTAAGCCAAACGTCGATCAAAAACCCATAGTTCTGAGTGAGGACTCGGACTCTAATATTGAGCACTTCCTAGCTAGTGAGTACCCTTATTCTCAAGGCCTATGCTCTGAGCCACCCTATGATTATGTTTCTAATTTTCCCCCATGCCTAAAGAATAATCCTAACTACCTAGGAATCAAGCTACATAATGAAACCCTCGGTGATTTAAACAAACCCTGGCCTATAATTTCAAAGCCCGAACAGACATCATGTATCCAATGTAATGTGTGGCTTGAGCAATACTATGTTGACGTTCCCTTATTATAACCGAAGATCAAATCTTTAGAGAACCAAGTTACAGTGTTGTCAAGAGAAAGGGACAAACTTCAAGCTAATGACAAGAAACAGAAAACCACTGGTTCGATCGTCTTTAGGAATGTCGAATCGGCAACAGCCTTCGTCAATTCCAAATTATCATGACCTATTTGTTTTCTGCTTATCCAAGTATGAATTTTAATATCAATTTCATTTTTTGAATTGCTTGGATTAATATAATGAATTCGGTTTTAGGTTTCGATTAGCTCTGTTCATTATTCGAAATGATCCTGTCATAGTTTGATTATCAAAAACGGTTATGTTGTGGATCCTTACAGTAGATTATTTCTGCTAAAATCAAATGTAGTTATGATTTAGTTATGAGATTTTGTCATGCCCAGTTTAGTAGAAGCGATTGATTGGTTTTGACTTGGTATGGTTCCCCTTAGAAAAATTCTATTGGTTTGGATTAATGTGATCAATGGGGTTTGTTTTCGTTTTGATTTTGATTACATCTGACCTGTATAAGAGGCTTTTGTGCTAAAATCATAGCATGGTTGTGTTTTGATTTGGTATGATTTCGTTGTGGCTGGATTCTATCGGCTCTGATTTAGTTCTTATGGTTTGATTTTGGAACAATTTCATGGGCTTTGGATTGGTATGATATTTTATGAGTGTAATGTATCATTATTAGGGATTGGTTTGATAAATATGATGTAATCTAATAAACTCAAAATGACTATGTTCTGCATTGAATCATTATGCTCATTTGGATTTTGATTATCTTTGACCTATGCAAAAGATCTACTTGCTATAATCGGGAGCCGTGTTGATTTTTAACGATTGTGTCAAATCCAAACCGTTTCGATTCATTCTTGTTTTGATATGATTGTTGTGTGTCTTGAGTTAGCACAATTGCCTGTATTGAGCTAGATTGATATCGAAAAATAGGTTTGATGCTGCTCTGTTGGTTTTGATTTTAAAAAATGATTTTGTCTCTATTGAATTCGTATGAAAACTCGGCTAATAGTTCGTTTTGAAATTGATTCAAAGGATGATTTTGTTGATTGTTAATTGATTTTATCTGCCTCCAATTGGCAATAACAAACGTTTGAAAAATCCCACATACTCTGTTATCAACCGGTTAATTTACATACGAGTTTTGATTTAATTTATGATTAGCATGATTGTTTGTATTTGTTTAATATAGTCCTATTCATTTGGAAAACGATCCTGTTGATTTCATTTGGATTCGAAAATGATCTTGTTGATAACTGAATCAACATAAACTATTGGTGTTGATTTCAATTGGTTCATGAAAATGATTTCATTGTTGTTGAGTTATCCAACACGATTCTGTTTACCCGAAATTGTGATAACAAATTGAACAAAGTACGTATGTCTCTGTAATCGTCCGATTGATCATAATCTTGTCTGCTCTCGAATTAGCATAACAGTCTTTGATTTGAATGATTCTTTTGTTTTCAAATAGCAATTAGATATTTGTTTAGTAGTTTGAATTTAATTCTTTGATTTTTGAATTGATTTTAAAACGATTATGTGTTAAATTTAGACCAGCTACAGAATCGCAAGATTCTGTAGCTAGTCTTAGAAATTAGATTTTTTATCAATTTTATCAATAAGATATCCTCTAATCTTGTCTATTTTTGTCCTCTTTCAGGTGCATACGAATTTACCATGAGCTATTGGGCATGTTCTAGAAGTTTAGGAGATATTTTGGATTTGGTTTTATCTTAGGTTGTTAGCCAGAGTTAGAAACTTGGGAGATTATCTTCAGATTTTCTGTAAACAGTTTTGATCATTCCCATAGGGATGTTTTACCCTGTGGGAGGTCTTTAAATACTTGTCAATTTTTTGTAATAATCCCATCATCCTCACTGTGGGAGAACCAGACTATGGATTTATGATACAGACTGAGATGAAAGTTGATGTCTTGTAATAGCTTTCACTTTCAATATATCAAACTTTTGTTTCAAGTTTTATTCATATCATTTTACAATTTATTATAGACTACTTTAGCTATTGTAATCTATTACAGGTTGATGTGACTTGATTAATGTGTTATCCATATCTGATCTCTTTTATTATTTAAAAATACAGCAATTACTTTGTTTCAGTTAATGAATCACAGATTTCTCTTCTTCATTAATTGGATCATTTTGTACAAATCCTTGCACGCAAATTTATCTAAATGTTATGATTTGTAAATTATAAGATTGTTGTAACTTTTATGTCTTGTTTGTTCTGTTATCAATATTCAAAAGAGCAATGTTGCTTACTGTTTACTAGAGGCTGGCAGAGGATTGATGCGGGTTTCCTCCCATCGAACAGCTGAACTAGATTCTTTACACAGGACAAATTGGAAAGCGTTATTACAGGTTAGCTTATTAGTGTTATTTAAGTAGATATATGAATAGCTTAGATTTGTAGTTAGAGTTATTATTTTAGTTTCTTAGTTTAGATAGTTCTTAGTTTATTTCTTTTTCATAAAATTGAAAAAATCAAAAAACAATAGTTTCGTTGTCTTAGGACAGATTACCAATGAATTTTGCAGGTTTTCATTTAAATTTGTAATTTGTAAATATTGTACATTTGTGATTAAGATTTAATTATGTTAGTAGTTAGATATTTAATTTTGTAGAGTTATTATAGTATTGGATAGTAGATTGTATATATAATAGTTTAGATTTGTTTATTAGTTTGTTTTAATTGTGATTTTTCATTTAGATTAGTTAATTTAGAGTAGTTTTCTTTTTGTTTCCTTAGGACTTAGATCGGCTAACGGAGCTGCTAAACCCGTCAGGGTGGATTATTCCAAACGGCTTGGGTTATTTAGACAACCTCGGACCGGATCCACTCTCCCAGTTGACGGATGGTCAATTTCGCCCGTCAACAAGCTTCCATGTCATTCAAATAAAATCTATATCCATCAGATCAAGTGTGGATGTCTGGTCAAATCTATGGTCACCATATTTTGTCAAGTCTAAAATCATTCAATTATCTTGATCATTCACTTTAGTTGGATGCTCCACATGACTCAACAGCCAAACCAACCTCATTTATTTTTCATCAAAGCCAATAGAGCATAATCACTATTGTTTCAATAAATTTAATATGATGGTTGTAGATCCAAATGAAAAGAGGATTAATGCCATCCAATTTAACATTTTTCCTTTTCTAAAAGTTAAATTGGGTGTATCTGTATGAGATATCATAGGAAGGAAAGGGGAGGGAGAATATGGCCATGTACAATATTGTTAATCCTTGTTTATACTTCTTCATTTTTTTTTGGATAATGAGAAGATTTTGTTGTTTTACCTTGTGAGTTAGATCAATGTGGTTTCACCGCAACACATGCTCATTCAATAGGGCCCCCTGACCTGAGTATGTGTTGCCTATTTGTGAGTTCATTCCATTATTTAAGTTATGCATTGTTTTTTTCATATTAATTAGGTTTGTTTTATTTATGCATTGTTATTTTATTTCATATATTAGTTTATTGCATTGTCTTTGAATTTCTTTATGTTCATTTATTTAATACTCACTTCTTTTTCAAGTATGTTAATGGAATTCGGGTTTTGTGTTTGTGTGTGTGTGTGTGTGTGTGTGTGTGTGTTTACTCTCAGAAATCCTACTGTTGTTAACTAAAGAATATCAAAGAAACTAAAAAATTCATGGGACTTGAACCCACAACCACAAGATTCGTTGGGATTAGTTTTTCATTGTAATTTCAAATCCTTTTATGTTTGATAATGATACAAGAATTAATCAAGTGAATGAGTATGTTAACAGAATCACTCGGCACCTAAATAAAAAGGGTGTGATAAATTGGTTGAAGAACAGAGCACACTCATACTCTTGATTTTAATTTCTGGAAATAACTTGTCAAACTGAGTTTTTTTGATAGATTAGAGTTTTCTTACCTAGTCTGCATATATTTTTCCAACACCTCATAAGCTTGCGGTCATCAAGATTAGAAATTAACGTACATCAATTTAATCAATTAAATTGACCAAAATTTTGGCGTCATTTTCGAGGAGATGTTAAAGGACTAAGCTTTTGATTTGCATTTGAATTTCCTTTATGTTTTTCCTTCATTCTTTCTCCATGAGATTTGTTTCTAGTACCAACATTTCAAAGGAGATAACATATTGACGGTAAGGTGAGAGGTAAGAACCTACACATCCACTAGTATGGGGTACGTTGTCTTGTCAACTCTAAATTTTCCTGGTACAATATGTTTTCTTTTATTTTTAATGATTCATGGAAAGAAAAAAAGCTAATTTATGTCAACATAAAACTTGGTGACAGCAGGGTCTCAGTAGCATGAGGCTTTGAAGTACATGATTAGATTTTCTTTGAAGTTAATTTTGTGTTTTGTGATTTCTTTTAGTATATTTTATTTATTTCTTCAACATTAAGGTTGGGAATTTTTTATTTTTGGTGTTGTAAGAACCCCCACAAACACTAATGCATGTTTTAATACAACAACTATTAGCTATAAAAAGAAGGATGTTAAAGAGTTTGTTGAGAAACAGTCGAAGATAATCAAGTGGTGGATCGACCAGCCCAACAATCAACTACGAATTGGACACATGGACAGTCGGGTCGAGCATCCTTGTCAAGATGACTCAACAGTGCGGATTTGGAAGAGTCAACTCTAAGAACCAATGATTACTTGTGGACATGATCTTCCCAATTCTATGGAAGTTGGTTATATCTTGAGGCTATAAATGGCAGACACCTTAGGTCATTATCATCAAGCAATCAAATTGATATCACATGGATATATAAAGGTCCAATATGCATTGTGATGTTTTTATCAGAATGCACTCTACCTAAGTGTTTTAACAATGTTCTTAGACATCACCTTTGTCTTTGAAATTTTATTCCTTCTTCAATTATCACAAAATTGTATGTCTATTTCATTATAGGTTCCATCCCTTTCCCAACATGGTATCAGATTTGATGGTTTGAATTCTCACTAGTTATCTGCAAACCTTTCTAAGTCGAATATGTTATGTGATTAACTATGTCCCTATGGTTTGTTGATTGGAACCTTTGGAACAAAACTTATGTCTAGATATCCAAGATGGCTTCAAAAATTGATCTTGTTATTCTAAATGGATCAAATTATGTATTATGGGCACCAGACATGGAAACCCTAATAAAGAGTAAAGGATTGTGGAATTATATGAATATTGTGATTCCAGATCTAACAGACAATCATGCGAAGTTTGTTGTTGATGGAAAGAAGGATGAGGTTGTAGGGTTCATCATGATATATATCTCGTGGGAGAATTGATTTCATCTCAAAGGAATCAGCTACCCTCATCAAGTCTGGAAGAAGATGAAATCATTGTTATACCGAGTCAACGAGAGCCACATCATGCAGATGAAGAAAGAGTTGATATCTCTCAATTATCATTATTTTGACAGAATAGAGGAATATTCGGTGTGTGTCAAAATAATCTAGTTGAAATTGGGTGAATGTGGAAAGAACTATTAGGAGGATAGACAACTCATCAAGTTGTTCCTAATGAACTTAAGAACACCATTCGACATGTTCGTGTCAACTTTCTACACCAACTGGAAAGCTTGCAAGGAAGATAGTAAAGACTACACCTTTGAAGCTTTATGTGACCTTTTGATCACTCATCAGCGTAGATTTCTTGAAGAAGGTAAGTTTGGTGGTAAACATAAAGCACACTTTCTCAAGGGAAAGAGCAAGTCAGATCATAGAGATAGATAATGGTTTGATACCTCTACACAAAAACTTGGATACCACGAATAGAAACCTAAGGGGTAGACAGATGCACCTCAGCAAACTCAAAAGAAGAAGACATGTTAGTATTGTGGAAATACTGGACATGTGGAGAAAGTCTACTATAAGAAGAGAGACAATTTAGAGGACAAGGTTAAACTCCTTGAAGGGACATGTCCTATGTACAAATACCCACTAATTATTTCACCTTCCAAGTAGGAACTTTTCATTCCTTGTTGTCTCATTCTGCACAAAACGAATGGGTAGTCGACTTTGGGTGCACTCATCACATGTATAAGGATGAATTCTTGTTCACATGGTTGGATGAAGCTAAGGAGAGGAAAATCTATGTTGTTGATGATTTTGCTATGGATGTTGTTGTTCAGGGTGATGTTACCTGTCAACATGGTAAAATTTTCGATGTCTATCATGTGCCCAACCTTAGTTCCAATCTATTGTTTGTTGCTCAGGTGGCATAGACAAGTAAGATTGTTGAATTCTGTCCATATCAGTTTTATGTTTGTAATTTGAAGAAAGGTAAGGCGATTGTCGATGGAGGGTGTGGAGTCCATGTTTTGACTCCTTTGGGACTACCTGAGGACCTCATTTTTTACCATTTTTCCCATAATATCTCGCCCTATTGCCTTATCTAAACCTATTATCTCATGCTTTTGATAAAAAATGGTATTTTGAGCATAAAGGTAAAAATCACACCCATGGTCATAGCTTATTTATTTATTTTGAGTAAATGGAATGTTAAATTTTCACGGTTTCTAAAGTTTCAGGACCGAACCTTCTTTCAACATCTATAGTCTTGCAATGTCCTCATCGATTCAATTAGTACTGAACCTCATGGACTAAAAATGGAATGGGGATTTGGTGAGAATATGCGATGAGATGATATTCTATTTTAGCATAGAACCAAATCACATGATCAACCGTTGGTCCAAGAATAGATCAAGTCAAAACGATTGCAACGGGAAATATTCTTGGAGGTGATTCCATGCCTTCAGTCATGAAACCACCTAATATGATTTTACTATCATTTTTTTAATGTAACCTCTTGTTCGAATATGGTCAAGAAAATTTTTATGTTGTAATCTCGGATGAGATATTTGTAATGGGTTTTATCTAAATGTAATTGCATAAGTATGGACCTATCATAGAAAAAGGTTGACATGGGAGATTAGGGAGTAAAAGCTCATACATTGATGTACCTTTTATAAAATTAATCAAAGGTTAGTTTCTTATGTTCTACTATTTATTGTGAGTTTGAGTTTCTTGTAGAATTGCAGGTGTGCTTATGAGAGAAGGAAGGGACCCCTCCTCCCAAAAACATTGTCCTTTTTGTGTGGTTGTCAATTAATATGTTTGTTATTTCATATATGTGTGATGGATCATTATTAGCTACTCCTTTTGATAATATTGTTGGGTTTCATATACTTGCAGTGTGGTTTCTATAGTTTGATTTTTGCAGCATTAAAACATTTCTTGGAGCATCTATAGATTTGATTCTTCCATCATCTATAATTTTGATTCTTGCAGCATCTGTGATTTTATTTCCAGTAGTTATGAAACTCATACTCAAATCATTGGAATGAATTGAATAGGTTTTACTTTTTTTGTATTGATGAGACAATATCGTCTACCAAAGAGACTTGTAGAACTGTATCATTGGCCATATAAGCTAACCTAAGGTTATACTTAACAGTCCAAAGTTGGACAGTATTGGTCTCATACATATGTTATAATAATATGTTTTCTATTCCTAGATTTAACTTATAATCGTGTATTTGTGAGTGTTGATTAGATTTTTTAAAGGTGGAACTCTCATAGTATTGTCAATCACAATTTGATTACATATGAATGGCCTGCATTTCTACCTTAGGAGCTCACACTGGATCTAACAAACCTTAAATGATATCTCAATATTCAATAGTATCTCTTTTATTTACAAGTTTTTAATGGTCAAGTGTTGATTGATGAAATAAAGCACTTCAAGGTTTATCTCTACATATACTTTTCTTTGCACCTCATAAGCTTACAAACTTGGATTGACAATAGAATGTATCATAATTATGAATGTATAATATGACTAATAGAGGTATTCTCAACCCAATGGAAAATTAATATAAATTCTATGACACAAATCGACCTGACACTAAACCGACTCCTCTTCTTTCTCACATTGATGAGAGAAATCAAATTTGGCATGAATGACTCAAACACCTAAATTTTCGAAGTCTGTAGTTGATGGAAATTCAGAACATGGTTGTTGGTTTACCTAAAGTATTTCCCCCTAAAGGAGTATGTAATGGATATGTTCTTGGAAAGCATCATCAGGCACCATTTCACTCTAGCAAGGCATGGTGAGCACAGAACCTCATAGAGCTAGTTCACAATGATGTTTTCTACATTAATCTACCTTCGTTGGTAGGTGCAAGGTATATTTTAACGTTTATTGGTAATATCTCTCATTTTACATGGGTCTATTTTCTAAAGAATAATAACCTTGTATTTGAAAAGTTCAAGGAGTTACGGGCCTTTCCTGAAAAGAAATGTGGTCAACCCATCAAGTACCTAAGATCATACAATGGTGGTGAGTATGTAAATCGACCTTTTGAAGAATACCCAGTTCGATCTGGTATTGATTGGAAATAGTCTGTTCCACACACACCTCAGTGGAATGGCATTGCAGAATGAAAGAATCAAACTTTAGTTGGAATGGCTAGATGTCTTTTGTAGAATAAAGATCTGCCTCCTCGCTTCTAGACTAAGGTAGTGTATTGTGCAAACTATCTAGTCAATCTCATATCATCTCGAGTTTTTCCATCAGTGACTCCACTTGAACAATGGTGTGGAAAGAAGTCTTCAGTCATCCACCTCTGTGTATTTCTATGTGTTTCCTAAGATTATATTTTCGATGATTTCATAAAGAAGTTGGATTCAAAGAGTCATGCTTGCATCATGATGGGATACTATGAAGAGTCAAAATCCTATCGATTGTTTGATCCTGTCAAATGAAATATATGGTTTGATGAGAAGTATTATGAAATTAAGTTATTGAATGCCTCTTTTGGATTGCTACAAGATGATCCCTTTGATGTTGTCTATGACACTATTTCTCCTGCTCCATATTTCAGTCCTTCAACTGGGTAATCAAACTTTGTTCATCTTTCTACTAGATTGTCGACCTCTAAGTTGAGTAGTTCGTCATCCTCTATTTCGACTGGTCCACCAACTGAAAACTCTATGAATTCTAATCAACCTCTTGTTGTGGCCACCAGGTCACATGTTTCTTGCGTACCTCGATGGGATTCCAAGACAATTGAAGCTATTGGAGATTATGTCAGTAACGTCTTCTCAGGATGACAAACTCAAATTCAAAAGAAACATGCCAATGTTTCCTTGATGACTCATGTACTTGAAAATTTTGATCATAATGCCTACTAAGGTTCTTAAGGACAACTTGAATGGGAACAAGCTGTGTAGAAAAAAAAATGATTCTTTGTCGAAGAATCACAGTTGGGACTTAGCTTCCCGACCACAAGGAAAGAAAATTTTGAATGTTGATGGGTCTTTCAAACCAAATTTACCTCTAAAGGTGTCGTAGAGTGGCATAAACCACGCCTCATTTCTCATGTATTTTCTCAAAAAGAAGGAATCGCTTACACTGAAACATTTTCCCCTATTGCAAATATGAATTAAGTTTAATTGATTTTATCCCTTGCTGCTCGTTTTGGATGGGAAATCCATCATATGGATGTGAAGAGTGTATTTCTTCATGGATACCTATCTGAACAAATTTTCATGGAACATACACCTAGTTTTGTGACAAATTCTACATTGGTTTTTTTCCCCAAGAAGTCACTTTATGGTTTGAAGCAGGCTCCTTGAGCTTGATATGATAAGATCGATGGTTTCTTTCTTTGATTTGGTTTAAAATGTTTTGAATCTAATCATAGCTTGTATGTACTCCATACCAATGGAGACACTTTGATTGTTTCTATATATGTAGATAACGCACTCATTACTGGCAATAATAATTATCTCATCCTTATATTGAAGAAACAACTTGTTGACTTCTTTGACATGACATATCTTATTAATCTGCATTATTTTATGGGTATTCAAGTATTACTACTACATAATGGATTTTTCATTTCTCAATCTAAAAATGTGATGGATCTTTTAACACATTTTAATATGATTGATTCTAAACGTTGTGCTACTCCTTTTCAATATGGAGTAAATCTCACTAAAACTTGTCAAACACCCGCAATCAATGCTACTCTATATCGACAACTAGTCGACAATCTTATTTATATTACTCATAGATGACCAGACATTTCCTTTGTTTTTAGTGTTGTTTCTTGGTTTATGTAGGACCCCAAGGAGAGCCACTACAAATCAATCAAACAAATTGTTTGTTATCTCAAGGAACCATCCATCTTAGTATCAATCATTGTCGAAGTATAGATTCATTGGTCAGCTTCACCAACTTTGACTGGGATGACGATAGTAATGATCAGAAGTCCACTTTTGTCTATGTGTTTCACTTTAGCACTGTAACATTGGTCTGGTCGTGCAACAAAAATAAGGTAGTCTCCTTGTCGACTACAAAAGCTATATATTGTGGCGTTGTTCAAGAAGGTATTAAAGAAGTATGAATCTACCAACTTTTGGCTGACCTTCGCCTTCCTATTTAAAAATCAACTACAATCTACTATGATAACCAAATTTCCATACAGGTTTCTAACAATAATATTTCCCATAGTAAGATGAAGCATGTTGATCTCCATTCTCACTATTTGAGACAGTTGGTTCATGGGAACTTTCTCTCTCTTAAATATTGCAGAAAAATGATCAGGTTGTTGATATATTCACCAAACCTTTAGTTGAAGCTAGATTTATTGTGATACTTTGATTAGGTTGTTGATATTAGAAAAACTCTACGACCTTCAAGACAAATTCAAAAAGGTCACAAACTGCAAGACCAACAACTCATACATGCAATTTGAAATAGTAAACCTGGGATCAAATATTTCTCCTTAGAACGTCAACCTAGGAAAAAATTCCTCTCCTAAAGAAAGGAAGGAATACATCAAGTTATTCAAATAATATAAATACATATTCACAACGACGTATGAGGACCTCAATACATATGATACAAATATTAGACAGCATGTCATTCCCATTGTTGTTCCAGAGTATGTACTTAAGGCTTTAAAAAGTACAGTGTCTAGTTATCCGAAAGTTAGTGAAGTGTAAAAAGAGAGGAGAGTATAACTTCGAGAAAGGAAGCTAGTGTTAATTTCTAGGTTGTCGTTGTCTAACTTCCACTTGTTCCTGGATGTTTATATCCCATTCGATTGTTGCCCATGAATGTTCAAGTTCTACCCGGGTGGTGACTGTTTTAAGTATAGTATCAAAAAGATTTAAAACAATATGGGTTTGATCCGATAAACTGGATTCAATATCAGGTTTTCTTACAATGGGGATAGTCATAGAGGAACAGAAAAATTTAAAAGAAATCTGAAGGTTTTTTATGCTATATCAATTTGATCTTATAAAGAGAACTTTGAAATTAATGTTAAGAACAAAATGCAAACCAAAGGCCTTTTTCTGTAACTGTGTTATATTTGAAATAAAAAGTGTGTGAAATATGAGAAAAACATTTAGCTGTTTATAAAGTAAGGCTCCTATCAAGGGAGAATCTCACTCCTTAAACAGAGGAAGAAAATAGACTAAGAAGGAATCTGATGAAGTATAAAATATGACCACTTAAAGGTTCACAAGTCTTGTATCTATTCTTAGCCAATACAGAGGAAAAACTATAAATGATATAAATGAACAAAATTTAACCACCACAGTAGAAGTTTTACTAATGAGTTTATTCTCTGAGATGGGAAAACTAGGACTGATGCTTATTTCTCTTCTCGTTGTGGCTATGATAGCCTCCTGGAACGCAACCCGAGCCGCTCCAACTTCCCTATCTCTAAGGGAAAGGTTCTCTGATATCTGATCAATGACTTGACAACTGCTTTGAATTGTTTCTACTTTAACAAGCAGACCTTGTTGCACCACTGATAACCTTTTTCTGATTTCTATAGCTTGGGATTGAAATATCCCGATATCGATTACCTGGCTTTTGACGAACTCTAATTTGGCCCGAAGTTGCTCTATTAATTCCCATTGTTTGACTATCTAAAATTGACTTGCTTGAGCCATCAGCTGTGTTTGTTCTAGCTCGGCTTTGAGCTGCTTGATTTTTTTTTGATCATCTATTCTAGCTTGTTCTAAAGTTGCACTCGCCTGATCTTTGATAGTAGCCTCTTTTGTAGCTAGATTAGCCTCTAATGTCTTGATTAGATGTTTTTTTCACTTCAGTTGATCTTTTAGGGTCCCGACTGAATATTGTTTTACTGTAGCGAAAGCACCCAATGTTCCTGCTATTTGCATTGCGAATTCTTCTTTCTTCATTTTTCTTCCATCAGTTATAATTTTAAATTTCTTGGATACAGTACCCGCCTCTTGGTAGAGTTCTTGTCTCACGACATCCTTTCTCTTCTTATCGAAAAAGAATTCCTTTGGCAGTAGCTCTTCCACTGATATGGGTGTTAATTCTTCACAAAAAATCCAACCTGCATCTGGTATTCCCTTTGTTGATTGCAGGGGAGTAACAGAAACAATGGGATTACTGACTTGTTTAGATGATTTCCCTATAGTAATGAATAAAGTTGTCTCGCTTGGAGGATCACAAGCCTCGGCTTCCTGTTTCGGGCCCCCATATTGCTCTTCTTTACCCTGTTGTTCTTCTTGGTAGGGTGTTGAATCTTTGGAGCCTTTGGCCTTTATTTTTTGCACCTCTACGGTCGTTGGATTCTCGCCCCGTAATACTAGGGGAAGGTAGCTCCGCCTATGTTCTTGGAACTTGAAAACATCAGCCCTCTCTTCGGGCGACAAGGCTTGTATCTGAGCCAAAACCTCGGCATACAATCTCGTGCCTTGGAAAACATCATCATGAGGTGAATTATCATGCTCAAACCTTTTAAGGCCACAGCTAGCTAAGTGATTACTTACGACCCTTTGTGGGTCGTGTTTCTTGAATTCAATATCAACTAATTTTATATCTTCTAAGGCTATTGCCTCGGCCTTTGCATGCCTTAAATCTAATAAAGAATAGGTGTTTAAATGAATGGGGAAAGGTGGCCATACCTTCTTTGAAAACCCCTTCAGCTCTTTACTTATGCCACCGATCACGGTTTGCAAGGAAATTTTGTGAAAGGCCAACCTATCGGGTATAAATAATGATAGAGCATGTGGAGGGATACAAGCACTGAAAACCCTGATGTATGAAAACTCTTTCTCCACGTACTAGTCGGTCACCCTGCTTAAATTGGTCGTAATGCTATCCGAGATCTGGGGCGGCGGATTAACGAAGATGGCGACATGCATCGGTACCATTACCCAATTAAAGATTTCATATATAAAATCTAAAGCCTTATCCTACCAAAGCTTAGAATAATAGACATGGATAGGCTCAATATCTGATGGAGCCCAGCTCCAACTCATTAAGGGAAAAGGTGTCATGGAACACATGGTGTCCATTATGTATGCAGACATAAAAAATGAGGCAGCTTTCTCGCTTGCCCTTTGCATCCGATATTCTGTAATCTGACTGGTCAGACTATTTGATAACATTTTGGCCCAGTCGAAAGAAGAGCCTTCTGCTACTGTGTACATCAAAGGTACCCATGGCAGGAAAAAATGCATGGTGTCTTCCCTCCCGTACAATCTACAGGTCATCATCGCTACGTATTTGAGTTGTGGTTCCAAAGAAGATCTGGAATAAATTCCATTGTTGTCTGCCCTAAACTTCGCTGCATGTGAGACCCAATCCTTGATCAAATCAGATAAACTTTTCGCGTATTTCTCACATTCCTTTTGTTTAAAACCCTCTAGAAACTCTGCATTGTATGTGAAGTCCGACGTGGGTGGTAACTTGTACATCATCTGTAAGTTTTCTGGTCTAAATGTCCCAATAGTGACCTTCTGCTCGTTGATGATAGTTCTAGTAGGGATGTCTACATGATCTAGCGCCCATCGGATCATGTCATAGTAAGGCAGAAGGCATGGCCTGGCTGCTACTTTGTGCATCTCTGCCTGGACGACGATATTGTATTTGGTAGTCATGTCATCTTTCTCGTTGTCACTGGAATCGTCTGAATAGTTCACCACATCTGATTGCAAAACCTCTGATATGTATGACTACATTCGTACAGAATTGACACTTCGAGGTGAGGTATCCGAAACGTTATTGAAGCCTTGTCCCGAAATCTCAGCACTTGTCTTGGACACTTTTCGCGGGGCCATGACAGAAGATTGTGACTTAGCTCTCCTGCAATAAAAATGCATATACATACAGAGATTAGTTTGTTGTGAAAAACTTATCTGCGCGGGATAGAAATGACCTTTATGAATAGAACAGAAAGGAAAAAGATCTATATCTTCGATCATTTAAAATCTAGGTGTCTTTATGAACAGAATGGTCAAATCATATTTAGAGACAGATTTAGCAATAAATACCCTATCCTTACTTGTTGTTTCGCCTCATTTCCAATTAATTCCATAAATTTCGACGGTTCATGACACAAGGTGGCGCAAGGAAATTTAAAATTACCTCGTAGACTGTGCATATTATTATTTGTATTGAACACTGTTTAAGTTGGCTTAGCTTTTTTGATTAATCTTACTTAAACTTTAATCATCCTTTCGAAATTCGTCGTATTGGGAGTTTTCACTCTAACCTTTTGAGCCTCTAAAACCCGAGATCACGATGATTAGATTTAGTTAAGCGAGGACGTAACCAGATTAAGTGTTTTACTAATCATGTTTTAATTTATATCGTGACTTCCTGGCTCGGGGCTTTGAGGGTATATTTTTCGAGAGGAACGTATGCTGAGTCGCAAAATCTCGAGATGCTTTAACCATGGTCAAAACTACACACTCTGGACGTGAACCTGGGTTACTTATGTGAGAGTCTCGTGGCTTCGTCTTTTGGGGTTATGACGGTAATGTTTTAGGAGAGAGTGAATGCCAAGA
The DNA here is from genome assembly GCA_000966675.3 of Picea glauca. Lineage (NCBI taxonomy): Eukaryota > Viridiplantae > Streptophyta > Pinopsida > Pinales > Pinaceae > Picea > Picea glauca. The sequence goes on along the minus strand of JZKD02S2055626.1, from coordinate 405,494 downwards.
CACGAAATCCCGACAGCACCTGACTAGGGTTTAAATAATTTTACTCACGGCTTTCTCCTGAGGTACACTTTTAAAACTTCTCGCGACCTCGCACATCGGGGTTTGTAAATCTTGTGACTTGTGACCCCCGAAGAGCGATATTCCGAGGTACTAAAAGTAAATACTTTCATTTAACGATATAAAGTGGTAATTTATGAAACATAACATCCTTCATTATTTCGCATGTCGAGACTACTAAGATTTTTAGTAGGTCAATGTCACGAAGTGAAAAAGAACTCAAAAACCAACATTTGACCTTAAAAAATACATTTAAACCAGTTGAAAAAGGCAGCTCCAACATAGGCTCCAACTAGGGATCCCATCTTCTTGCAAGATAGGAAGAACAGTAGACCACGTGCCTATATTGGGTAAATGGAGTCATGTGCTTCACTTCTACTAAACCTCCTTTAGGGAAAAGATAAACAGAGGGAAGAAGAGATATTGTCTTTCACTTCCTCAAATCTTTTAAATACTCACTATGTTTCATACTCAGCTACAATCCCTTTCACGACTTTCTCTTTCTCTTTACTGAATTTAGGTCTGCATTAAGACAAATCAAAACAATTCTAGGAAATCCAACAGATCTTGTAACTTTTGGCCTGCATCCAACGAAATTTATTACATGTTTTTAATCGAGGAGTCTCGTCTGGGTTTAGGATGAGGATCCAGTCTCGAGAAAATTTATTACCAGAGTAGAGTGAAAATCGTGTATAACAACCTTACAGACATCTAAGATATTGCTTCACTGCCAGTAGGCCTGTTCAGTACCCCAGTGAAGTTATCTGCCCCTTTTTTGCTGAATTTCCTTTCACCACTTCAGAATATATTTATGCATTTAAATGTTGAGACGAGGGCAATCATTTCTGAATTTCCTTTCATCGTCTCTTCAGACTAGATTTACAATTAGATCTGACTTTCTTTTCACCATCTGTCTTATAATTTTCTTTTTAGAACACGAAGTGGGGGAAATCAATTTGTATGAGGGGTGATATTTGTATAATATATTGCAATGGAGGTCTGTTAACTTACTTTGATTTCTTCGTACCAACCTTCCCTTATCCTTTACCACACCTTAACCTGCAGGAAAAAGGGGAAAAATCATTTCTAGGGGTTTTCCTTAGAGCAAGCCTCAATCCTTCGAAACTGTTGGAAAACCCAAAATAGTCAGGATCCACCTAAACATAACTTGCTTAGTAAGAGACTGAAGAGTTATGAAGACCAACTTCCTTTCCAAAATATGCTTTACATCTTTCTAAGTTAAAACACGATCTCTTCCCCCTATGTATATAAATCTGGAAATGTACTTGGTTTTTTAAGAAGATAAAAGTGAAGACCAGAAGAAAGGTGACGGGTAGATTTTTGTACACTGAGGAGCAGGGGTCGAAAAATAAAACCATTTTTTGAAAGCCCTTTCCCAGAGATGCTTTACTTAAATATCACCCATCTTTATTTTAAGTTAACTTCTTAGGACCCAGAGCAAGTAATTGTTCTTTTTAATAACGACTAAGTGAAAACATTAGATTGATGGGACCGTTACGGGGCTTAGGAGACCTTTTCTTTCTTAAAGAACAGAATTCTCGGGAGTTCATACCTTTACCTTACCATTTTGAAACAATCGAAAACCTTTCTATCACCTAATTTTGGTGAATTCAGCCTCCAATACATGACTTTCCATTTTCTCCTTTCGCTCGTTTAGGTCGCAAGCCGAAATCCTGGAAAACACGAAGATTGTCCCTTAAAAGAGTTGAATGTATTTGAAAATTGTGTATCTCTATTTATACTGACCTAATTAATTAAAAAAGAAAACTTACCTGAAGGGAATCATGAAATAGAAAGCAAATAAAAACCGGTATATACAATGGAAATCCTTTGGGAACCAATTATTTCATGTAGTGTTTTAGATAACACCCGTTGACAGGGGCGTTGAAAATTTTACCATCCAGATTTTCTAATAAAAACATTTTTTTTCCTTCGAAAGCTGTGACTCTAAATGGTCCATACCAAATATGATCGAATTTACCATGTTTTTCTGAATCTTCCTTCCTAGAATCCCATCTTAAGACCAAATCACCTGGAAGAAACTCTCTGTCTTTTGTTTTACAGTCAAATAACGTTTTCATGTCGTCTTGATATTTTTCTAATCTTTCGTCCACTTTGACCCTATTTTGTTGTACTTTGATCAACTGATTTATTCTCCTTGTGACGTGGTTTGGTTCTTATTTCTCATCTTGCCATAGTTTCATTACGGGAAGTGCCAAGTTTATGGGTAATACCACGTCAGTCCCATATACCATCTGGAAAGGAGAAATGTCGATGGATTTTTTCGTGCCAATCCGATTTGCCCATAGTGCGTATTTTAAATGTACATGCCAGGATTTCTTGTTCTCATTCAACACTTTCTTAATTATGTTGATCAGACTCTTGTTCAAAGACTCGGCCAGTCCATTTCCTTGGGGATAATATGTCGTAGAATGGACGAGTACAATATTGTATTTTTTGCAAAAATTGATCATAACCATAGATTTAAAAGCCTGGGCATTATCTGTTACTATCTTTTGGGGGCAGTCGAATCTAGATAAAATGTTTTCCTCTAGGAAATCTATTACCACCGAATTTGTAGCCCTCTCAGTGGGAATAGCCTCTACCCATTTAGTAAAGTAATCGGTGGTCGTTAGGATCCATTTGTGTTTAGCGCTGGAATGGGGGTTAATTTCACCTATAAAATCCAGTCCCCACTACTAAAAAGGAGCCTCTGTTTTGACTCGAACTAAAGGTAATGTTGGGAGTTTATGCTTGCCTACGAACAGTTTGCAAGGGTCGCAAGCCCTGAATTTGGCATTTACATCCGAGAAAATTTTAGGCCAATAATACCCTGCCCTTGGGATTTTATAAGTTGTCACTCTCCAAGCGTGATGTCCTCCACACACTCCATCGTGGAATTCACTTATGTCATTCTCTGTTTCGGATTCAACCAAACAAACCAACAGGAATCCAAGTGGGTCTTTCCAAAACAATTTACCCTCAGATATATAGTATTTGACCTCATGTAGTTTTAGTGTTCTGGCTTTGGATGGAGATAAATCACTCAGACACTTCAAAGTCAGTAGGTAGGATACTATGTTTTTGTTCTAGTTAGAGGAGGTAAACTTCTCCTTGATTCTGATTTCACTTGTTTTCTCGTAGAGCTCACTCATATCTTCATCTTTTCCACATACCTGTATGTTGTTTATGTTGAGGGCTCTAAAATTAGATTCAGCTAAGAGTTTAGCCAAACCTTGACCTTTTACTAGTTTCGTCAGCTTTATTTCCAGATCAAATTCCTGAATTTTTGCAAGCCATCGTCCCCTTTTGTCGTCATTGTCAGGCTGCACTAAAATGTCTTTTACAGAGCTAGTAGGTACATACACGATTATCTTGGAATGCAATACATAAGTTCTAAAAGCCTTTAATGCCTTTACCATAGCATATGCATGTTTTTCCATTATATCATATTTTAGTTCTGCGTCTCTGAGACTTTTGCTGAAAAAAGCTATCGGTTGTTCGAAGCCTTCCTCATTTTTCTGGAGGAGCACCGTGGCAATGGTATGCTCAGAGGCAAACAAGAAAATGAGAAAATCCTTTAGATAGTTGGGTCTTTCTAGTACAGGTGCCTCGCTTATAACCGTATTGATACGTGCAAATGATTCTTTGGCCTCTGTTGTTCATTTTACCTCGCATTTTTTCTTTAACATACCTATAATTAATTTCACAATTTCAGCAAAGTTTGGGATAAACCTTCTCAAAAAGATTATCTTTCCTAAGAATGTATGAATTTACTTTACATTTCTAGGAATATTTATTGTGCCTATAGCTTGAACCCAACTGGGATCAATTTTAATTCTGTCTCAGGACACAATATGGCCCAGGAGTTTACCTTCTCGCATGGTGAAGTGAGACTTTTTGGGGTTTAAAGACAGACCGAACCTGTGGCATTTTTCGAAAGTCTGTTTGAGATGTATTAAATGATCTTCGTCAAACTTGGAAAAAATGGTTAGATCGTCGAGATAGATAACTACAAACTTGTCTCTTTCACTGATGAAAGTGATATCCATAGCACGCTGGAAGGTGGCACCTGCATTCATTAGACCGAAAGGCATTTTATCATACATGAATGTACCCCAGGGTGTAGTGAAGGTTGTTTTTTCTTTATCTTGTTCGTTTACAGCAATTTGATTGTACCTAGAGAAACCGTCAATCATAGACATCCTATTTTCTCCGACTACCTTTTCCAAGACGTGATCCATTTTAGGTAAAGGATATTTGTCTTTTAGGGAAGATTTATTCAAATTTCTGAAATCAACACACAGTCTAATCTCTCCACTCTTTTTTCTAACCGGGACCAGATTTTCCACCCAATCGGAGTATCTCAATGGTACTACTATTTTTGCGTCTAAGAGCTTCTTGACTTCTCTTTCGACTACAGGTAATAAGATTGGGTTGATTTGTGTAAGCTTTTGCCTAAAGGGTTTGACACCAGGCTTAAGAGGTATCTTGTGTTCGATCACCATAGTGTCATAGGTCCTAATCTCTTCATAAGACCAAGCGAAAACGTCTTTATATTGTGAAAGCAAATCTTTATACTTATTTTTCACCTCAAGAGGAAGGTACTTTGATATTTTCACCATCCTACATTCCTCTTTTTTCCCTACATTGCAATCTTTGACCTCTTCAGGTTGGGGTTGGAGAGTGGATTTTAAAGGCATGTCATTTTGATCAAAAAGTCTTTTCAGGGGGATTAGTCCCTTTGGAATCTGATTACTTTTTAAAACTAACATGCGATGGTTGGAAATTTTTTCTCGGAACTCCTGAGGGTCTTCTCCTTCTTGCATGATCCATGTGTAATCATTTTTATTCTCTTGATCGATGTGAGTTTCAGAAAAGTCACCCACTGCTTTGAGGAACTTTTTGATCTAGTCGTCATCCTCAAAAACCTGCCAGTGTTGTATGTTGTTCGGGATGGATGGTTTGTGCCTTACCTTTGTATCATATTTTAATTTAAAAGTTGTGGGGTGAGCGAACGTCGAGGCTGCCTTGGCTAACAAATCGGCCTGCAAATTTTTGGCGCATGGGATGAAGTGAATATTTACAGACAAGAAGAAATTCTCCATTAGATCCCAGGCTCAATTTCTATATGCTCTCAATCTAGGGTGTTTGGCCTGGTATTGTCGATTCATCTGTTTGACTATCAACTCATCATCTCCATATACTTCCAGGTTCTTTATGTTCAGCTTCTTGGCAGCTTCCAAACCTAATACCAAGGCCTCATATTCATATACATTGTTAGTGTAGTCTATATCCCATTGAAGCCTATAAGAAAAAGGGACAACAAATTTATTTTCAGGTGCCACAAAAAGTACTCATGCACCTTCTCCTTCACATGACAGAGCACCGTCGAAAAACATTTTCCAGATCCCTATGCTATGCATATTTTCGGATTCTTTCTGATCTATGTAATTTTCTTCTGTGCAACTATCTATACCATCGTCAAAAGACAAAATACAATTTCCTAGATCTTGATCCGCAATGTAAACGGGAAAATTGTTAGGATTCTAAGGATCGCTCATTGTATAGGCTAACCTCATTTCCCTATATAACCAAGTAAGTTTTCCACCAAACATAGGAATTGTGGTGTAAGTTATGTCGAGTTGGAGGGACCCACCAAGTTTGGCACCCCACAACCTTGATAGTAGTAAGCCATACTTTGGGGTGATATCAACAATAACTACATCCATCAGGATGATTTTGACTGGGACCTATGCAAGGGTGACTACTAAATCTTTTTTCATACCCATACACTTAACTCTTCTTGAATCAAAAGAGTAGATATCTCTGTAAGGTCTAGTGATCTCGAGGCCTAGTCTATCCATAATAGTTTTGGGCATCACGTTATGCGAAGCTCCAGAGTCTAGCATGCAGTTATGCAGCAGTCGATCATGCACATTTAGGGTGATATAGAAAGGAGAAATGGTGTCTCTGGCACCCTCGAAATGTAGACCAAATGTGATATTGGGCTTATCATCTTCCAAGTTTATCACGTTGGATTGGCTTTCTTGGTTTGAACAACCTATCACTTTGGTTATCTATTTATGATATGCAGGATTCTTTGCTAATTCAACCAGAGGGATAGGTATTTTGATTCTATTTATCTCATTTTCAAAACTAAAACCGC
>JZKD02S2055626.1:380500-399197 GCA_000966675.3 Picea glauca | reverse complement strand
AGTGTGTGAAATATGAGAAAAACATTTAGCTGTTTATAAAGTAAGGCTCCTATCAAGGGAGAATCTCACTCCTTAAACAGAGGAAGAAAATAGACTAAGAAGGAATCTGATGAAGTATAAAATATGACCACTTAAAGGTTCACAAGTCTTGTATCTATTCTTAGCCAATACAGAGGAAAAACTATAAATGATATAAATGAACAAAATTTAACCACCACAGTAGAAGTTTTACTAATGAGTTTATTCTCTGAGATGGGAAAACTAGGACTGATGCTTATTTCTCTTCTCGTTGTGGCTATGATAGCCTCCTGGAACGCAACCCGAGCCGCTCCAACTTCCCTATCTCTAAGGGAAAGGTTCTCTGATATCTGATCAATGACTTGACAACTGCTTTGAATTGTTTCTACTTTAACAAGCAGACCTTGTTGCACCACTGATAACCTTTTTCTGATTTCTATAGCTTGGGATTGAAATATCCCGATATCGATTACCTGGCTTTTGACGAACTCTAATTTGGCCCGAAGTTGCTCTATTAATTCCCATTGTTTGACTATCTAAAATTGACTTGCTTGAGCCATCAGCTGTGTTTGTTCTAGCTCGGCTTTGAGCTGCTTGATTTTTTTTTGATCATCTATTCTAGCTTGTTCTAAAGTTGCACTCGCCTGATCTTTGATAGTAGCCTCTTTTGTAGCTAGATTAGCCTCTAATGTCTTGATTAGATGTTTTTTTCACTTCAGTTGATCTTTTAGGGTCCCGACTGAATATTGTTTTACTGTAGCGAAAGCACCCAATGTTCCTGCTATTTGCATTGCGAATTCTTCTTTCTTCATTTTTCTTCCATCAGTTATAATTTTAAATTTCTTGGATACAGTACCCGCCTCTTGGTAGAGTTCTTGTCTCACGACATCCTTTCTCTTCTTATCGAAAAAGAATTCCTTTGGCAGTAGCTCTTCCACTGATATGGGTGTTAATTCTTCACAAAAAATCCAACCTGCATCTGGTATTCCCTTTGTTGATTGCAGGGGAGTAACAGAAACAATGGGATTACTGACTTGTTTAGATGATTTCCCTATAGTAATGAATAAAGTTGTCTCGCTTGGAGGATCACAAGCCTCGGCTTCCTGTTTCGGGCCCCCATATTGCTCTTCTTTACCCTGTTGTTCTTCTTGGTAGGGTGTTGAATCTTTGGAGCCTTTGGCCTTTATTTTTTGCACCTCTACGGTCGTTGGATTCTCGCCCCGTAATACTAGGGGAAGGTAGCTCCGCCTATGTTCTTGGAACTTGAAAACATCAGCCCTCTCTTCGGGCGACAAGGCTTGTATCTGAGCCAAAACCTCGGCATACAATCTCGTGCCTTGGAAAACATCATCATGAGGTGAATTATCATGCTCAAACCTTTTAAGGCCACAGCTAGCTAAGTGATTACTTACGACCCTTTGTGGGTCGTGTTTCTTGAATTCAATATCAACTAATTTTATATCTTCTAAGGCTATTGCCTCGGCCTTTGCATGCCTTAAATCTAATAAAGAATAGGTGTTTAAATGAATGGGGAAAGGTGGCCATACCTTCTTTGAAAACCCCTTCAGCTCTTTACTTATGCCACCGATCACGGTTTGCAAGGAAATTTTGTGAAAGGCCAACCTATCGGGTATAAATAATGATAGAGCATGTGGAGGGATACAAGCACTGAAAACCCTGATGTATGAAAACTCTTTCTCCACGTACTAGTCGGTCACCCTGCTTAAATTGGTCGTAATGCTATCCGAGATCTGGGGCGGCGGATTAACGAAGATGGCGACATGCATCGGTACCATTACCCAATTAAAGATTTCATATATAAAATCTAAAGCCTTATCCTACCAAAGCTTAGAATAATAGACATGGATAGGCTCAATATCTGATGGAGCCCAGCTCCAACTCATTAAGGGAAAAGGTGTCATGGAACACATGGTGTCCATTATGTATGCAGACATAAAAAATGAGGCAGCTTTCTCGCTTGCCCTTTGCATCCGATATTCTGTAATCTGACTGGTCAGACTATTTGATAACATTTTGGCCCAGTCGAAAGAAGAGCCTTCTGCTACTGTGTACATCAAAGGTACCCATGGCAGGAAAAAATGCATGGTGTCTTCCCTCCCGTACAATCTACAGGTCATCATCGCTACGTATTTGAGTTGTGGTTCCAAAGAAGATCTGGAATAAATTCCATTGTTGTCTGCCCTAAACTTCGCTGCATGTGAGACCCAATCCTTGATCAAATCAGATAAACTTTTCGCGTATTTCTCACATTCCTTTTGTTTAAAACCCTCTAGAAACTCTGCATTGTATGTGAAGTCCGACGTGGGTGGTAACTTGTACATCATCTGTAAGTTTTCTGGTCTAAATGTCCCAATAGTGACCTTCTGCTCGTTGATGATAGTTCTAGTAGGGATGTCTACATGATCTAGCGCCCATCGGATCATGTCATAGTAAGGCAGAAGGCATGGCCTGGCTGCTACTTTGTGCATCTCTGCCTGGACGACGATATTGTATTTGGTAGTCATGTCATCTTTCTCGTTGTCACTGGAATCGTCTGAATAGTTCACCACATCTGATTGCAAAACCTCTGATATGTATGACTACATTCGTACAGAATTGACACTTCGAGGTGAGGTATCCGAAACGTTATTGAAGCCTTGTCCCGAAATCTCAGCACTTGTCTTGGACACTTTTCGCGGGGCCATGACAGAAGATTGTGACTTAGCTCTCCTGCAATAAAAATGCATATACATACAGAGATTAGTTTGTTGTGAAAAACTTATCTGCGCGGGATAGAAATGACCTTTATGAATAGAACAGAAAGGAAAAAGATCTATATCTTCGATCATTTAAAATCTAGGTGTCTTTATGAACAGAATGGTCAAATCATATTTAGAGACAGATTTAGCAATAAATACCCTATCCTTACTTGTTGTTTCGCCTCATTTCCAATTAATGCCATAAATTTCGACGGTTCATGACACAAGGTGGCGCAAGGAAATTTAAAATTACCTCGTAGACTGTGCATATTATTATTTGTATTGAACACTGTTTAAGTTGGCTTAGCTTTTTTGATTAATCTTACTTAAACTTTAATCATCCTTTCGAAATTCGTCGTATTGGGAGTTTTCACTCTAACCTTTTGAGCCTCTAAAACCCGAGATCACGATGATTAGATTTAGTTAAGCGAGGACGTAACCAGATTAAGTGTTTTACTAATCATGTTTTAATTTATATCGTGACTTCCTGGCTCGGGGCTTTGAGGGTATATTTTTCGAGAGGAACGTATGCTGAGTCGCAAAATCTCGAGATGCTTTAACCATGGTCAAAACTACACACTCTGGACGTGAACCTGGGTTACTTATGTGAGAGTCTCGTGGCTTCGTCTTTTGGGGTTATGACGGTAATGTTTTAGGAGAGAGTGAATGCCAAGACACGAAATCCCGACAGCACCTGACTAGGGTTTAAATAATTTTACTCACGGCTTTCTCCTGAGGTACACTTTTAAAACTTCTCGCGACCTCGCACATCGGGGTTTGTAAATCTTGTGACTTGTGACCCCCGAAGAGCGATATTCCGAGGTACTAAAAGTAAATACTTTCATTTAACGATATAAAGTGGTAATTTATGAAACATAACATCCTTCATTATTTCGCATGTCGAGACTACTAAGATTTTTAGTAGGTCAATGTCACGAAGTGAAAAAGAACTCAAAAACCAACATTTGACCTTAAAAAATACATTTAAACCAGTTGAAAAAGGCAGCTCCAACATAGGCTCCAACTAGGGATCCCATCTTCTTGCAAGATAGGAAGAACAGTAGACCACGTGCCTATATTGGGTAAATGGAGTCATGTGCTTCACTTCTACTAAACCTCCTTTAGGGAAAAGATAAACAGAGGGAAGAAGAGATATTGTCTTTCACTTCCTCAAATCTTTTAAATACTCACTATGTTTCATACTCAGCTACAATCCCTTTCACGACTTTCTCTTTCTCTTTACTGAATTTAGGTCTGCATTAAGACAAATCAAAACAATTCTAGGAAATCCAACAGATCTTGTAACTTTTGGCCTGCATCCAACGAAATTTATTACATGTTTTTAATCGAGGAGTCTCGTCTGGGTTTAGGATGAGGATCCAGTCTCGAGAAAATTTATTACCAGAGTAGAGTGAAAATCGTGTATAACAACCTTACAGACATCTAAGATATTGCTTCACTGCCAGTAGGCCTGTTCAGTACCCCAGTGAAGTTATCTGCCCCTTTTTTGCTGAATTTCCTTTCACCACTTCAGAATATATTTATGCATTTAAATGTTGAGACGAGGGCAATCATTTCTGAATTTCCTTTCATCGTCTCTTCAGACTAGATTTACAATTAGATCTGACTTTCTTTTCACCATCTGTCTTATAATTTTCTTTTTAGAACACGAAGTGGGGGAAATCAATTTGTATGAGGGGTGATATTTGTATAATATATTGCAATGGAGGTCTGTTAACTTACTTTGATTTCTTCGTACCAACCTTCCCTTATCCTTTACCACACCTTAACCTGCAGGAAAAAGGGGAAAAATCATTTCTAGGGGTTTTCCTTAGAGCAAGCCTCAATCCTTCGAAACTGTTGGAAAACCCAAAATAGTCAGGATCCACCTAAACATAACTTGCTTAGTAAGAGACTGAAGAGTTATGAAGACCAACTTCCTTTCCAAAATATGCTTTACATCTTTCTAAGTTAAAACACGATCTCTTCCCCCTATGTATATAAATCTGGAAATGTACTTGGTTTTTTAAGAAGATAAAAGTGAAGACCAGAAGAAAGGTGACGGGTAGATTTTTGTACACTGAGGAGCAGGGGTCGAAAAATAAAACCATTTTTTGAAAGCCCTTTCCCAGAGATGCTTTACTTAAATATCACCCATCTTTATTTTAAGTTAACTTCTTAGGACCCAGAGCAAGTAATTGTTCTTTTTAATAACGACTAAGTGAAAACATTAGATTGATGGGACCGTTACGGGGCTTAGGAGACCTTTTCTTTCTTAAAGAACAGAATTCTCGGGAGTTCATACCTTTACCTTACCATTTTGAAACAATCGAAAACCTTTCTATCACCTAATTTTGGTGAATTCAGCCTCCAATACATGACTTTCCATTTTCTCCTTTCGCTCGTTTAGGTCGCAAGCCGAAATCCTGGAAAACACGAAGATTGTCCCTTAAAAGAGTTGAATGTATTTGAAAATTGTGTATCTCTATTTATACTGACCTAATTAATTAAAAAAGAAAACTTACCTGAAGGGAATCATGAAATAGAAAGCAAATAAAAACCGGTATATACAATGGAAATCCTTTGGGAACCAATTATTTCATGTAGTGTTTTAGATAACACCCGTTGACAGGGGCGTTGAAAATTTTACCATCCAGATTTTCTAATAAAAACATTTTTTTTCCTTCGAAAGCTGTGACTCTAAATGGTCCATACCAAATATGATCGAATTTACCATGTTTTTCTGAATCTTCCTTCCTAGAATCCCATCTTAAGACCAAATCACCTGGAAGAAACTCTCTGTCTTTTGTTTTACAGTCAAATAACGTTTTCATGTCGTCTTGATATTTTTCTAATCTTTCGTCCACTTTGACCCTATTTTGTTGTACTTTGATCAACTGATTTATTCTCCTTGTGACGTGGTTTGGTTCTTATTTCTCATCTTGCCATAGTTTCATTACGGGAAGTGCCAAGTTTATGGGTAATACCACGTCAGTCCCATATACCATCTGGAAAGGAGAAATGTCGATGGATTTTTTCGTGCCAATCCGATTTGCCCATAGTGCGTATTTTAAATGTACATGCCAGGATTTCTTGTTCTCATTCAACACTTTCTTAATTATGTTGATCAGACTCTTGTTCAAAGACTCGGCCAGTCCATTTCCTTGGGGATAATATGTCGTAGAATGGACGAGTACAATATTGTATTTTTTGCAAAAATTGATCATAACCATAGATTTAAAAGCCTGGGCATTATCTGTTACTATCTTTTGGGGGCAGTCGAATCTAGATAAAATGTTTTCCTCTAGGAAATCTATTACCACCGAATTTGTAGCCCTCTCAGTGGGAATAGCCTCTACCCATTTAGTAAAGTAATCGGTGGTCGTTAGGATCCATTTGTGTTTAGCGCTGGAATGGGGGTTAATTTCACCTATAAAATCCAGTCCCCACTACTAAAAAGGAGCCTCTGTTTTGACTCGAACTAAAGGTAATGTTGGGAGTTTATGCTTGCCTACGAACAGTTTGCAAGGGTCGCAAGCCCTGAATTTGGCATTTACATCCGAGAAAATTTTAGGCCAATAATACCCTGCCCTTGGGATTTTATAAGTTGTCACTCTCCAAGCGTGATGTCCTCCACACACTCCATCGTGGAATTCACTTATGTCATTCTCTGTTTCGGATTCAACCAAACAAACCAACAGGAATCCAAGTGGGTCTTTCCAAAACAATTTACCCTCAGATATATAGTATTTGACCTCATGTAGTTTTAGTGTTCTGGCTTTGGATGGAGATAAATCACTCAGACACTTCAAAGTCAGTAGGTAGGATACTATGTTTTTGTTCTAGTTAGAGGAGGTAAACTTCTCCTTGATTCTGATTTCACTTGTTTTCTCGTAGAGCTCACTCATATCTTCATCTTTTCCACATACCTGTATGTTGTTTATGTTGAGGGCTCTAAAATTAGATTCAGCTAAGAGTTTAGCCAAACCTTGACCTTTTACTAGTTTCGTCAGCTTTATTTCCAGATCAAATTCCTGAATTTTTGCAAGCCATCGTCCCCTTTTGTCGTCATTGTCAGGCTGCACTAAAATGTCTTTTACAGAGCTAGTAGGTACATACACGATTATCTTGGAATGCAATACATAAGTTCTAAAAGCCTTTAATGCCTTTACCATAGCATATGCATGTTTTTCCATTATATCATATTTTAGTTCTGCGTCTCTGAGACTTTTGCTGAAAAAAGCTATCGGTTGTTCGAAGCCTTCCTCATTTTTCTGGAGGAGCACCGTGGCAATGGTATGCTCAGAGGCAAACAAGAAAATGAGAAAATCCTTTAGATAGTTGGGTCTTTCTAGTACAGGTGCCTCGCTTATAACCGTATTGATACGTGCAAATGATTCTTTGGCCTCTGTTGTTCATTTTACCTCGCATTTTTTCTTTAACATACCTATAATTAATTTCACAATTTCAGCAAAGTTTGGGATAAACCTTCTCAAAAAGATTATCTTTCCTAAGAATGTATGAATTTACTTTACATTTCTAGGAATATTTATTGTGCCTATAGCTTGAACCCAACTGGGATCAATTTTAATTCTGTCTCAGGACACAATATGGCCCAGGAGTTTACCTTCTCGCATGGTGAAGTGAGACTTTTTGGGGTTTAAAGACAGACCGAACCTGTGGCATTTTTCGAAAGTCTGTTTGAGATGTATTAAATGATCTTCGTCAAACTTGGAAAAAATGGTTAGATCGTCGAGATAGATAACTACAAACTTGTCTCTTTCACTGATGAAAGTGATATCCATAGCACGCTGGAAGGTGGCACCTGCATTCATTAGACCGAAAGGCATTTTATCATACATGAATGTACCCCAGGGTGTAGTGAAGGTTGTTTTTTCTTTATCTTGTTCGTTTACAGCAATTTGATTGTACCTAGAGAAACCGTCAATCATAGACATCCTATTTTCTCCGACTACCTTTTCCAAGACGTGATCCATTTTAGGTAAAGGATATTTGTCTTTTAGGGAAGATTTATTCAAATTTCTGAAATCAACACACAGTCTAATCTCTCCACTCTTTTTTCTAACCGGGACCAGATTTTCCACCCAATCGGAGTATCTCAATGGTACTACTATTTTTGCGTCTAAGAGCTTCTTGACTTCTCTTTCGACTACAGGTAATAAGATTGGGTTGATTTGTGTAAGCTTTTGCCTAAAGGGTTTGACACCAGGCTTAAGAGGTATCTTGTGTTCGATCACCATAGTGTCATAGGTCCTAATCTCTTCATAAGACCAAGCGAAAACGTCTTTATATTGTGAAAGCAAATCTTTATACTTATTTTTCACCTCAAGAGGAAGGTACTTTGATATTTTCACCATCCTACATTCCTCTTTTTTCCCTACATTGCAATCTTTGACCTCTTCAGGTTGGGGTTGGAGAGTGGATTTTAAAGGCATGTCATTTTGATCAAAAAGTCTTTTCAGGGGGATTAGTCCCTTTGGAATCTGATTACTTTTTAAAACTAACATGCGATGGTTGGAAATTTTTTCTCGGAACTCCTGAGGGTCTTCTCCTTCTTGCATGATCCATGTGTAATCATTTTTATTCTCTTGATCGATGTGAGTTTCAGAAAAGTCACCCACTGCTTTGAGGAACTTTTTGATCTAGTCGTCATCCTCAAAAACCTGCCAGTGTTGTATGTTGTTCGGGATGGATGGTTTGTGCCTTACCTTTGTATCATATTTTAATTTAAAAGTTGTGGGGTGAGCGAACGTCGAGGCTGCCTTGGCTAACAAATCGGCCTGCAAATTTTTGGCGCATGGGATGAAGTGAATATTTACAGACAAGAAGAAATTCTCCATTAGATCCCAGGCTCAATTTCTATATGCTCTCAATCTAGGGTGTTTGGCCTGGTATTGTCGATTCATCTGTTTGACTATCAACTCATCATCTCCATATACTTCCAGGTTCTTTATGTTCAGCTTCTTGGCAGCTTCCAAACCTAATACCAAGGCCTCATATTCATATACATTGTTAGTGTAGTCTATATCCCATTGAAGCCTATAAGAAAAAGGGACAACAAATTTATTTTCAGGTGCCACAAAAAGTACTCATGCACCTTCTCCTTCACATGACAGAGCACCGTCGAAAAACATTTTCCAGATCCCTATGCTATGCATATTTTCGGATTCTTTCTGATCTATGTAATTTTCTTCTGTGCAACTATCTATACCATCGTCAAAAGACAAAATACAATTTCCTAGATCTTGATCCGCAATGTAAACGGGAAAATTGTTAGGATTCTAAGGATCGCTCATTGTATAGGCTAACCTCATTTCCCTATATAACCAAGTAAGTTTTCCACCAAACATAGGAATTGTGGTGTAAGTTATGTCGAGTTGGAGGGACCCACCAAGTTTGGCACCCCACAACCTTGATAGTAGTAAGCCATACTTTGGGGTGATATCAACAATAACTACATCCATCAGGATGATTTTGACTGGGACCTATGCAAGGGTGACTACTAAATCTTTTTTCATACCCATACACTTAACTCTTCTTGAATCAAAAGAGTAGATATCTCTGTAAGGTCTAGTGATCTCGAGGCCTAGTCTATCCATAATAGTTTTGGGCATCACGTTATGCGAAGCTCCAGAGTCTAGCATGCAGTTATGCAGCAGTCGATCATGCACATTTAGGGTGATATAGAAAGGAGAAATGGTGTCTCTGGCACCCTCGAAATGTAGACCAAATGTGATATTGGGCTTATCATCTTCCAAGTTTATCACGTTGGATTGGCTTTCTTGGTTTGAACAACCTATCACTTTGGTTATCTATTTATGATATGCAGGATTCTTTGCTAATTCAACCAGAGGGATAGGTATTTTGATTCTATTTATCTCATTTTCAAAACTAAAACCGCCACCACCTTTGTCCATTTCTCTAGTTGAAATCTCAGACTCTCTCTTCTCCAACTTATTTTTTTGAGATGATTTATTACTCGTGATCTTAATTACTGGTGTTTGTGTATCGGCCATCTTGATCTCCTTTGTTTGGGTCTCAACCTCCTTCATCTTTGGATCCAATAAGTCAATCCCTTTAGATGTTTCAGTCTCCTTTGGGGTGGGCACATATACTTCACCTCTAGGGAGAATTTTCCTGGGTTGAGAAATCAACGCGGACTTGTTTTTAGACCTCAGGTTATACCTAGGATGGACTTCAACCATTATTGAATCAGTTACTTCTTGATGGTCTGGGACATCTGTGTTTTTTATGTCATCATCTGTATCTGAGGGTTGTTGTGTGCTTAATGACTTCTCATAATCTTCTTTAGTTATATAAGGTTGAGTGCAGTCATCACCCAAATTTGTCACATCTTCTTCCAGACCTTCGAAGTCTTCCAGATCATTTCCTCCTATAAAATATTTATTTTTTAAAGGGGTTTGAATTTTTTGATCTTCATTTTTAGTCTGTCTTTGTTGATTTTGAAGGTTGGGGTTCCTCCTGAATTCTCTTTTAACGAAAGGATCATCCTTCAATTGATCCAGTTCCATCCTAGAAATTTTATTAGACAATTCCTTGATTATCCTAGCCATATCGTCCATTTTATCGTCTGTGGATCTATTAGACCCTGAGGGTCTAGCTTGTTCCCTGAAACATATAGCTTCTCAGTTTCCCATTTCTACCTTAGCCTTCAACTTTCCAGAAGCCATCATGTTAGATTCGATTTCTACAACATCATCCTGCATTTGGGTTAGGGTAGCCCATCTTCTTTCTCTTAAGAGGAGGGCAAAATCGGGTTCGAAAGCTCCCACGAAGGTTACTTTGGATGCAGGTTGGGATGGTTTAACTTCGGCTGGGATTTTATTATATAGCTTATTAAATATTTGTATAAATTCCATAACTGTTTCCGAATTCTTTTTCTTTAATCAAATAATACAAGTCATCTTTCCTTTTGCCCCATTGCCTAAGGAAAGCATCTTCTAGAGCATCGTAGGATAATATTGACCCTGCGGGTAGGCATCAAAACCAGGTTCGTACCTGTCCTTCGAAATTTTGGACCAAAAGCCTCGAATACACGTCTTCGTGTTCGAGACCTAGGATATCCATGAACTGATTGAAGAAGTTTATATGTTCGGTTGTGGTCAAGTCTCCTTCTCCTGTAAACTTAGGTAAATTTTTTATATAATTTTTGGGAAGGTCATGAAGAGGGACAGGTAGAACCAAAGGTGCATATCTTGCAGCCACTTTAGCGAAAACTCTGGGAGGAGGGAAAGGCCCTTGGCCTACTGCTCCTCCTCCTGGAGCCCCACCACCTCCTAAAACTCCGCCACCTCTAAAAACCTCTCCACCTCCTCCTACGATGGCTGCCATTGGTACTACTGGATAAGGAAATGGTGTATTGTACAGAGGGTTCTGGAACACTAAAAGTGAATCTTTAGTTTCTCCGTGAGACAGGAAGGCCAAAGACGGGTGATAAGTGGTGCGAGGACTAGGATCTTCTGATTTGCAAGAAATGTAATCAGGGGAACCCACGGGTGTGTAATCTGAGTGTAAGGTATACCCTCTGAGATTTGGTGAGGTTTAGAGATCTAGCTAAAAAATTGGCGGGATATCGATCTCTGATAAACCCAATGCAGGGCTTTTATCTCTGTATATATCAGAGGTTATCAAATGAGTTTCACTCTTAGTCTCAAAGAGAGCTAAAATCAGATTGATGGTCTCGTGAGGGGAACTATACGGAGTTGAAGGTTCAAATGAACTCTTGATCTTGGTTTGTGGGTACATAAGCTGGTAGACTGTAGTAGTTGGCTTAAGGGAACCTCTAGTTTTCAGTATTTTTTCGGTATCGAAAACAGGGGTGGTCTGTTTTCCTTCTGGGTTTAATCTGGTATTCCTTCGACTGGATGCCAGCTTGTTTAAATGTGGAGTCACCAAGTGAAAGATAAGAAAATCCTTAAGAGGATTTTCACTCTTTGTTCACTATCAAAGGGTGAAACTTGTGAGAATGTCGTTATTCCCAGGGAAAATGTTTCGTAACTTCGTCCCCGACAATGGTGCCAAAAAGATGTTGTTCTAGAGTCTGTACTTAAGGCTTTAAAAAGTACAGTGTCTAGGCATCCGAAAGTTAGTGAAGTGTAAAAAGAGAGGATATTATAACTTCAAGAAAGGAAGCTAGGGTTAATTTCTAGGTTGTCGTTGTCTAACTTGCACTTGTTCCTGGATGTTTATATCCCATTTGATTGCAACCCATGAATGTTCAAGTTCTACCCGGGTGGTGACTAATTTAAGTATAGTATCAAAAAGATTTAAATCAATATGGGTTTGATCCGATAAACCGGGTTCAATATTAGGTTGTCTTACAACGGGGATAGTCACAGAGGAACAGAAAAATTTAAAAGAAATCTGAAGATTTTTTATGCTGTAACAATTTGATCTTATAAAGAGAACTTTGAAATTAATGTTAAGAACAAAATTCAAACCAAAAGCCTTTTTCCATAACTATGTTATATTTGAAAAAAAAAGTGTGTGAAATATGAGAAAAACATTTAGTTGTTTATAAAGTAAGGCTCCTATCAAGGGAGAATATCACTCCTTAAACAGAGGAAGAAAATAGACTAAGAAGGAATCTGATGAAGTATAAAATATGACCACTTAAAGGTTCACAGGTATTGTATCTGTTGTTAGCCAATACAAAGGAAAAATTGTAAACGATATAAATGAACAGAATTTAACCACCACAGTAGAAGTTTTACTAAATTGCAGTGCAACATTCATCAGATGTATATAAGAAAAATAAAATTGAATATGAATAACAAAGAGACCAAACACATAGCACAGTTGGGACAGAATCAGGATTCTTCGGATTGCTTTGTATTAATTCAAAAAAGAAGATAGCCTCTATTACAGTCAACCAAAAAGGTCCAGCCCTTTTTATTTCTACAAAATGTATATTTATACAAATTTTTATATGCTAGAATCTCAATCGTTCTAGAGGTTTTCAATTACAATCAAAGGAGTTAAAGTGTTTTTTTTCCTTATTCCTGTCTTCATTTAGCACTGGAAACCTGCCTCTTCGCATTCTCCGTGCAAGTAACACACTTCTCCACCAACTGTGATATCATCTTAGAAGGTTTTGCTTGGTTATTGGCCTCAAAAATATAACAATATTTCACCAATCATGGCAACTCTCCTTCCACCTGCTGGTCTTTGGCGTTGATAGAACACAATAGTGTACTCGATTTAATTAGCCATTTGTCTATTTGAACTATGTTTGTCTAGGTTATTTGTGATATTTCGACTAATTCTCTTTCTTCACTTTCCTTGATATTTAGCATATATTTAGTTGTATTGATCTGATCCAGTGTTTCAACGTTACTTCCACCATCGGAACCCAACCAAATCCCATTTAACAAACCGAAAGTTTTTACACAAGATTTTCTCATCTCCTTAGTTTGTTGCCTGCATTTAGATATATTTTTCTCCCATTCTTTCAACAAGATGTTGTCCTTGGTCTGATTTGATATGGGAAAACTAGGACTGCTACTTATTTCACTTCTCGTCGTGGCTATGATAGCCTCCTGGATGCAACCCGAGCTGCTCCAAATTCACTATCTTAGAGGGAAAGGTTCTTCGATATCTGATCAATGAGTTGACAATTGCTTTGAATTGTTTCTACTTTAACAAGCAGACCTTGCTGCGCCGTCGATAACCTTTTTCTGATTTCTATTGCTTGGGATTGAAATATCCCGATATCGATTACCTGGCTTTCGGTGAAAACTAATTTGTCCTGAAGCTGCTCTATTAATTCCCCTTGTTTGACTATATGTACTTGACTTGCCTGAGCCATCAGCTGTGGTTGTTCGAGCTCAGCTTTGAGCTGCTCGATTTCTTTTTGATCGTCTATTCTAGCTTGCTCTAAAGTTGCACTCGCCTGATCTTTGACAATAGCCTCTATTGTAGCTAGCTTAACCT
Organism: Picea glauca; assembly: GCA_000966675.3. Lineage (NCBI taxonomy): Eukaryota > Viridiplantae > Streptophyta > Pinopsida > Pinales > Pinaceae > Picea > Picea glauca. Next base: position 385,446 of record JZKD02S2055626.1, on the reverse strand, counting down.
CTAATGTCTTGATTAGATGATTTTTTTCGCTTCAGCTGATCTTTTAGGTTCCCGACTGAATATTGGTTTGTTGTAGCGAAAGCACCCAATGTTCCTACTATTTGCGTTGCAAATTCTTCTTTCTTCATTTTTCTTCCATCGGTTATAATTTTAAATGTATTGGATGCAGTACCCGCCTCTTGGTAGAGTTCTTGTCTCATGACAGCCTTTCTCTTCTTATCGAAAAAGAATTCATTCAGGGGTAGCTTTTCCACTGATATGGGTGTTAATTCTTCACTAAAAATCCAACCTACATCTGGTATTCCCTTTGTTGACTGCAGGGAATTAACAGAAACAATGGGATTACTGACTTGTTTATATGATTTCCCTGGAGTAACGACTGAATTTGGCTCGCTTGGAGGATCAGAAGCCTTGGCTTCCTGTTTCAGGCCCCCAGCTTGCTCTTCTTTATCCTGTTGTTCTTCTTGGCCGGGTGTTGAATCTTTGGAGCCTTCGGCCTTTGTTTTCTGCACCTCTACGGTCGTTGTATTCTCACCCTGTAATACTGGGGGAAGGAAGCTCTACCTATGTTCTTGGAACTTGAAAACATGAACCCTCTCTTCGGGTGACAGGACTTGTATCTGAGCCAAAACCGCGGCATACGATCTTGCACCTCGGAAAACATCATCATGAGGTGAATTCTCATGCTCAAACCTTTTAAGGCCATAGCTAGCTAAGTGATTACTTACGACCCTCTGTGGGTCGTGTTTCTTGAATTCAATATCGACTAATTTTATATCTTCTAAGGTTGTTGCCTCAGCCTTTGCATGCCCGAAATCTAATAAAGAATAGGTGTTTAAATCAATGGGGAAAGGTGGCCATACCTTCTTTGAAAACCCCTTCATCTCTTTACTTATGCTACCAATCACGGTTTGCATGGCAATTTCACGACAGGCTAACCTATCGGGTATAAATAACGGTAGAGCATGTGGAGGGATAGAAGCGCCAAAAACCCTGATGTATGAAAACTCTTTCTCCATGTACTAGTCGGCCACCCTACTTAAATTGGTCATAATGCTATCCGAGATCCGGGGTGGTGGATTACCGAAGATGGCGACATGCATCTGTACCATTACCCAATTGAAGATTTCATATATAAAATCTGAAGCCTTATCCTCCCATAGCTTAGAATGATAGACATGGATAGGCTCAGTCTCTGATGGAGCCCAGCTCCAACTCATTAAGGGAAAAGGTGTCATGGAACACATGCCATCCATTATGTATGCCGACATTAAAAATGAGGTGGCTTTCCCACTCTCCCTCTGCATCCGATTTTCTATAATCCGACTGGTCATACTATCTGATAACATTTTGGCCCAGTCGAAAGAAGAGCCTTCTACTACTGTGTACATCAAAGGAACCCATGGGAGGAAAAAATGCATGGTGTCTTCCCTCCCATACAATCTATAGGTCATCATCGCTATGTATTTGAACTGTGGTTCCAAAGAAGATGTGGAATAAATTCCATTGTTGTCTGCCCTGAACTTCGTTGGGTGTGAGACCCAATCCTTGATCAAATTAGATAAACTTTTCACCTATTTCTCACATTCCTTCTATTTAAAACCCTCTAGAAACTCTGCATTGTATGTGAAGTCTGACGTGGGTGGTAACTTGTACATTGTCTGTAAGTTTTCTGGTCTAAAGGTCCCAATAGTGACCTTCTACTCACTAATGATAGTTTTTGTAGGGATGTCTACATGATCTAGCGCCCATTGGATCATGTCATAGTAAGGAGGAAGGTGTGTCCTGGCCGCTACTTTGTGCATCTCTGCCTAGACAATAATCTTGCATTTGGCAGTCATGTCATCTTTCTCATTGTCACTGGAATCGTCTAAACAGTTCACCACATCTGATTTCAAAACCTCTGATATGTATGACCAGGTTCATACAAAATCAACGCTTCGAGTTGAAGTATCTGAAACATTATCGGAGCCTTGTCTGGAAATCTCAGCACTTGTCTTGGACGCTTTTCGTAGAGCCATGACAGAAGATTGTGACTTAGCTCTCCTGCAATAAAAATGTGTATACATATAGAGATTAGTTTGTTGTGAAAAACTTATCTGCGCAGGATAGAAATGACCTTTATGAATAGAACGAAAAGGAAAAAGATCTATATCTTCGATCATTTCAAATCTAGGTGTCTTTATGAACAGTACGGTCAAATCATATTTAGAGACAGATTTAGCAATAAAGACCCTATCCTTACTTGTCGTTTCGCCTCATTTCCAATTAATTCCATAAATTTCGATGGTTCATGACACAAGGTGGCACAAGGAAGTTTAAAATTACCTCGTAGACTGTGCATATTATTATTTGTATTGAACACTAATTAAGTTGGCTTAGCATTTTTTATTAAACTTACTTAAACTTTAATCATCCTTTCAACATTCGCCGTATTGAGAGTTTTCACTCTAACCTTTTGAGCCTCTAAAACCCAAGATCGCGATGATTAGATTTAGTTAAGCGAGGACGTAACCAGATTAAGTGTTTTATTAATCATGTTTTAATTTATATTATGACTTCATGGCTTAGGGCTTCGAGCGTATTGTTTCCGAGAGGAATGTATGCTGAGTCGCGAAATCTCGAGAGACTTTAACCATGGTCAAAACTACACACTCTGGACATTAACTTGGGTTACTTATGTGAGAGTCTCACGGATTCGTCTTTCGGGGTTATGACGGTAATGTTTTAGGAGAGAGTGAATGCCGAGACATGAAATCCCGACAGCACCTGACTGGGGTTTAAAGAATTTTACTCCCGGCTTTCTCCTGAGGTACGCTTTTAAAAATTATCATGACCTCGCACATCGGGGTTTGTAAATCTTGTGACTTGTGACCCCTGAGAAGAAATATTCCGAGGTACTAAAAGTAAAGACTTTTGTTTAACGATATAAAGTGGTAAGTTATGAAACATAACATCCCTCGCTATTTCACATGTCGAGACTACTGAGATTTTTAGTAGGTAAATGTCACGAAGTGAAAAAGAACTCAAAAACCAGCATTTGACCTTAAAAAATACATTTAAATCAGTTGAAAAAGGTGGCTCCAACACCCATGAAATCTCAAACCAAGCCTTTCCAACAAAAGTTAAGGAAGATGCACCCCAGTCTTGAACCTCAAGTCAAAGTAGAGCTAAATAAATTGTCGGCGTCCATAATCACTTTTCCAGTAAGGAATAAAAAGTGGATATCAAACTTAGTTCCAGTAAGGAAAAAGAATGGGGATATCGGGCTTTATGTTGATTTTATAAATGTAAATAGAGCCTCAGAAAAATAAAACTACCATGTACCTTCCATTGAACAAATTCTACAATGTGTCTGGATCGGAAATGCTCTCCCTACTAGATGGATTCTCAGGCTATAACCAAGTCTTAGTAGCTCATGAATACTATCTTAAGACATCTTTCAAAACCAAATGGGGAACAGATACCTATAGGAAGATGCCTTTCAGATTGATAAACATTGGAGCCACTTTTCAACGTGCCATGGATATTGCCTTTAGAGGCCTCCTGGGAGAATGTGTTGTAGTGTACCTAGATGACATTACCATATTATCAAAGAATAAATAGGACCATATATCTCACTTAAAGAAGGTATTCAATCAATGCAGGAGATATGACATCTCACTGAACCCCAAGAAATCCAATTCCATCATGAATGAAGGAAAACTCATGGGTTTCATTGTCTCCAAACATGGTATGCATATTGAACCCAATAGGACCAAAGAAATCATTTAGATCCCTCCCCCTCGCACCAAAAAATCCATGCAGTCGTTCCTCAGAGGGATAAATTTTGTGAGACGGTTCAAACCTGGTTTTGCCGAGACAATAAAACCCCTACAAGATATGATAAAAAATCATTTTTAATTTAGATGGGGGTCTTAAGCGAAGGATGCTTTTGAAAAAATCAAATAATATATTATTCAAGCATCGATATTATTCAAGCATCGACATTGTCGAGTCCAGATTTTGATAGAGATTTCATCCTCTACACATTTTTCTCCCATACTGCATTTACGGCGGTCCTAACACAGAAGAACTCGAAAGGAGATGATTTTCTTGTGGCTTTTATGCATTTAGGCCTACAAAGAGCTAAGATGATTTATCTTGAAGTTGATAAATAGGCATATTCTATTTTCAAAGCTTTCAAACACTTTCGGCCATTCTTACTCAAATCTAAAACTAAGGTTATTGTTCCTTACCCTGTTGTTAGGAACCTCTTGGTACAAAGAGATTGTTAAGAAAAAAATATCAATATAGCATAGAAAAACCTCCGAATAAGTACTCAAAGCCTTGAAAAAGAGATAATTTCAGATAATAAGCCTCTTCGAGGGGGAAACCTCCTTTTACCCCACATAAATTTTCAAGTACAAGATTATTCCAAATGACAATGTCTCCTTGGTATATATAGGATACTAGGAGGTATAATTAAAACTAATGGAATAAAGCTAACATAAATAAAATAACATTACTATTGTAATATGCCCCAATTAAGGGGTGATGAGACAATATTAGGGATTAACATGCCCATCCCCTTGAGACAAGTGTTGTCCATAACACTTGAGTAACTCTGGATGCTTCTGTATAAAAGACTCATCTTCCCAAGTGGAATCTTTAGCCGATAGTTTCCTCCATTTAATGAGATACTCTGAAATGGATATATTCCTCAGCTGGTGAATTCTTGTGTTAGTGATGGCTTCTGGCTCCACTATGATTTTTCCTTCCTCGTCAAGTTCTAGCAATATAGTTTTAACTAGGATCTTGTCACCTATAACCTTCTTTAAGCATGAAACATGGAAAACTGGGTGTACTCGTAAAGATGCAGGCAAGTCCAATTTGTATGCTATCGTACCAATCTTTTGCAACACCTTATAAGGTCCATAGTACTTTGGTGATAATTTATTATCCTT
>JZKD02S2055626.1:339750-378066 GCA_000966675.3 Picea glauca | reverse complement strand
TTATATTCAATCTTTGGAAGTTCTCAATGTGCTCGGTAACTTAACCCTTTTGCTTGAGATTTATCAATTGGCTAAAGAAGGTATTTCTCCTTGTATCCTCATAGTGTGCTATCATATCTTCCGTGAAAATTGTCCAAGTGACGAGTGATTTGCGAGAACAAAGCCATCAATACCATACAATTTGATTGGGTTCTAAATATAAAGAAGCAATTCGTACCTTTTTTGTATGTAGCACGTGATGTAGATCAAATAATTGTCCCATATGAAGTATCAAAGTGATTGGTTCTTTGCCATCAAACTTTCGCATATCAATCTTAGGAACGTGGTTGGTCTTCAACCCAAAGTTGGAGTTTCTCCATTCTTGATTCACCTTCCTTGTGTCCTCATCATGAATTTCATGGGATACATTTTCACTTTCAGGTGTCCTCTCTATTAGGAAGCTTTTCAATCCTTCCATGATCTCCCCTTTTAAAGCATCCATCTTAGTATTTATTGCCTCAAACTTAGCTTCTATTGAATCCATCATCTCTTGTAGTTCATCTTTTGTTACCGTCTTCTTTTGTAAATCATTTATGTCCCTACGCATTTCTTCACCTTCATAAAGAGTCCAAGTAAGATTGTTTGGAGTCTTATTTAGTGTAGAAGTTCCCTTTTTTGGTGGCATGTTGGCCAAGTATCACTTTAAACCTTGATTTTGAGGTGGTCCTGCTAGACAATCTTCCTTTTATTGTATCTCCAAAATTTTTTCCCTTCTCAGTACGAACTTTTATTTTTTGTAGGTCTCTAATATTTCTTCTCTTTAATTCGACAAGTCTGATAAAAATTGGATGTGCCAAGTGGAATTTATGGTAAATTCCCCACAACTTGCTGATTTTTGGCCTTTCCAGGAGATATCACTTGTATCGTGCCCCACACAAAATAATTGATATAAAATTTTGAAACTCGTACCAGAACTACTAAGGGTTGTTCACTATCCAATGCGACTGGTCTCACTCAATTTGGATACTCTAGGAAGAAGTTATGATTGTTTTACCCAGAACACCTACTTGAGACTAATCAATAGGACTAGTTAGATACCCTATCTTCCACAGGGTGTATATACAAATTTAAGATGAACCAGAAGCTAAAATTGCTACCACATATACATTAATAATTTCTATGAATATCCTCCAGAGTTTAGGGTCTTAAACATTACATAAAAAAGTACTCAACACCTTGAAAAAGAGATAATTTCAGATAATAAGCCTCTTCGAGGGGGCAACCTCGTTTTACCCCACATAAATTTTCAAGTACAAGATGATTCCAAATGACAATGTCTCCTTGGTATATATAAGAGACTAGGAGGTATAATTAAAACTAATGGAATAAAGCCGAAAATAATAAAATAACATTACTAATGTAATATGCCCAATTAAGGGGTAATGAGCCAATATTAGGGATTAACAAAGATTTGGAAAAAAAGAGAGAAAATTGGATTACGGCTCTACAATAATATGACCTGGAGATCAAACCTGCAAATATCATTAAAGGACAAGGTCTATGCAAACTAGCTACAAAATTCCCTTGTGTTGAGTCTCATGAAGATACTCTCTACCAAGATTATGATCTATTTGAAAAGGAAGTATGTTATATCATAGTCTGTTCAGAACCCTAGTTCTATGAAATGAAATATCACCTGACTCATGGATCGGATCCAAATTACCTGGACCCCAAGAATAAAAGGGCTCTAAGGCTCAAATCCACCCAATATTAGTTGATACAGGGAATTCTATGCAGAAAAAATCATGATGGTGTATTCCTTAGATGCGTGGAGAAAAGGGATGTTGAGAAAGTCTTGTCCAAGCTCCACGACGGACCCGCGGGAGAACATTACGGTGGGGATACTACTGCACACAAAATACTCATGGAAGTACATTACTATCCTTATTTATTTAAAGATGCTCATGCATATGCAAGGAAATTCCAGCAGTACCAAACCTCAACCAAAAGATAAAATAAAGTTGTTTTCTCCTTACAGCCTATCATCATCGAACGTCCCTTCTAGCAGTGGGCGTTGGAAATTATCAGGGAGATCAATCCAAACTCATCGCAGTTGCACAAATGCATATTGACGGCTACTAATTATTTCACTAGATGGAGAGAAGCAATACCTTTGAAAACCATCAACGAAAATCAAGTGATTTCGTTCCTTGAATCACACATCATTGCCAGGTTTGGCATTCCGAACTTTTTTAGTTTTTGATAATTCCAATTATTTTTCTTCTCTTAAACTTACTGAATTAGCCCTTGAAAAAAACATCAAGGTTAAGTACTCAACAAATTACTATCCATAAGGAAATGGTCTAGTAGAGACAACTAATAAGAACCTCATTAAAATCCACAAGAAGATGATCAACGATAATCAAATAAATTGGCATCTTGCTCTTCAGAATGCTCTTTGGGATGATAGAGTAACTCCCAAGTCAGCCATTGGTAACTCCCCATTTTTCCTAGTTTATGGGAAGGAAGCCACAATGTCAACCCATACTTTCCTACCCGCTTTACAATTGGCCCAATCCATCCAAGACTTGAAGAAAAAAGGGAAAAAGATAAGTTGAACTTGACTCGACACCAAGAAATAATTAAAAAATGGTTTGATAAATAAAATGTAGGAAACAAATATTTTCAAGAAGAAGACCATGTTCTCAAGTGGGACAATTAAGCTAATGAACTTAAAGGAAAACACTCCAAATTATAGAAAATATGGTTGGGACCCTATCTAATCCACCAGAAAATAGGTCCTGGGACTTTCAGGCTTAAAACATTACAGGGAGATGAGGAGGAACTCCATGTCAATGGCCAAATACTAAATAAATACTTCTCTTGATCACCTATGGTGATGTAGCTTTTTACATAGTAGTTTTTCAGTCGTAGTTTGTATTTTATTTTTCATTTCAATAATCTAACTATTGCTTGAGTTTGTTTCTTCTATTTTCTTCTCCTTTTTAGTTTACAATAACTCCCTCCCACTATCTGCTACTCTAGACCATTCGTTCTTTCGCAATAGGGACCCAAGACCTTAGGACCTGTGTAAGTGCCCTCTCTAGTAAGTACCTTTCTATTGGTGACTATCTAACCGATCAGAGATCCAGGTTTATCCTCGTTAACAAATGGTAGCACAGAAAAGAGGAACTTGTTCATATGTACCAAAAGAAAAGATGTTTACCTTCAAATTTGGTACCTTTTGATAGTTTCCATCTGTTATTCACTCTTATGTCACTACTCTCAGGTCTCTTTGATGCTCCTTTATTATGAAAACCCATACCACCTCTTGGGGCTCTTATGACCTCTCGGTCTAAGTATAATTCACCATAGAGAGCTGAATCAGCTCTTTGGCTCCTACTGAGCCCTCGAATTCCTATACCATAGGATTTTTCCCTTACCCTGTGTGTAATTTCAAGTTTGTGAGGGTCTATTTTCCCACACAGAGAAATCCATGTGACCTCGGGCCAAGTCCGTGGGATAATAACCTTGAATGGAATGGAATATGACACTTCAAGACTCTAGGATTTGGTAAGTCCAACAACCATACACGACATTCCTCCCAAACGTCGAGCTATCGGACAGTCGAATAAAAGGAGAGATCAACGGTCTTCAATAAGTGTTGAGATATACATCTCACACAAACCTCGGCATTTCAGGCTTCAGGGATTTCACCCACTCCAACACACCATACTCCCATAATGTCAAACTTCGAATCAATAGATCGTATGGTTAGTATTTACCTCATACCAATGGTCCCCATCTACTCCGCGCTCTGGGATTCGGAGATTTTCACAACTCCACACCTTTGATCCCCCAGAGTGTTGAACTTATGAACTCATGAATGGGGTCAATTGACAGTCCACACCTCTTCACCAACCAATGGTTATGATCCTCTCTAGGACCCTGGTCTTTGGGAGTTCAAAGAGGTTAATACACCTAACTCTCTGGATCACTGAATTCTGAATTAACTAGGAGACACGATCCACGGTTCACGCGTTCTTGCCAATGGATGGATTAGATCTGCTCTGGGTTTTGAGACTTCAGATATATTTGCAACATAACCCTTCACAACCTCTGAACAAAGAACTGGTGGAGACCAGATATTATCTCCACATGTCCCTCTTCTCTAGACCAATGGTCGAGATCAACTCTGGCCTTCGGGAGTTCTCAACCCAAAATAGAATATGCCTCAATTCTTCCAGAGCACCAAGTCTTTGAACTATGAGATCTTGTGCCAAGTGTCCTTACTAATGGATGGTCCATATTTACTTTGGATCCTAGGACTTTGGTAAATCCATCTACTCCACGACGCTTACATGAAAACCTATGAATACGCAAAGTCTGAAGGACTTTAGGCTTTAACGATTGTGCTACTTACCTAGATCCAATGGTTTTTGGTCCTCGTGCTCATATTCGGTGACTTGGATCTAACCTCCCTTTGTGTGTGCTCCTCCTCCTATCTGGGACTAAATCCAGTGGCCCAGATTGCCTCTACAGCCCATTCGACGACTTGTGTAGCTCATCCTCTACTGCAGTCGTACCTTCCTTCCAAATGAAGGATTTCTCAATATTTTTCAAAGGCTTGGCTTTTTATTCTTCCTCTGCATGACCAATTGCTTGGTATCTACCTTTTATGCCTCTCCTGAGCTTCGACACTTGAAATACTTCGGCCTCTAGCACACTCCTTTCACTCACATCTTGAAGATTGACTAACACTTGACAAAGTGTTGTCTTTGTGCACTCCTTGCACTTGTCTCTACATAAGCTCATACTATCTCTCTTGATATTTCAAACCTATAGATGGTTCGGCCTCTGCACACCTTGCATTGGCTCTATGCACACTTTCACTTACCTTCTCCAAAGCTTATGATTTCTTTTAATTTCAAAAAGGGTTTCGGCCCTTTACTCCTCCAAATGGTTTATCATGCCCTCCTAGGAACCTATGCTCTTCCTCCAAAGCTTTACCAACATTTCAACAGTGTGTTGGATTCATTCAATCCTTGCACTCAAATCTCCTTGAGTCTTAAACTATAAAGACTCACTTGTGCACTCCTTGCAGATATTTGAACTCAAAATTGAGAAAGATGGTGCTTCTCTCTTTGGGATCCGCTCCCTCCTAATGCATTGTTGCACTGGTTACTGACGCACTGATGAGTTGGAGAGATGCTCTTGAATCATACTCTTATGCTAAAAAAAATCATGAGCTCCTGCTCATGGCTCCTCTGTTGTTGATGTTGATATCCTCCTTGATCCCAAACTTTAACTCTGGGTTGTCCTCCTACACTTCTACTTTGTTGTTGTTGTTGTTGTTGTCTTGATGTTGCTTTAGGCTCTTCTCTCGTCAGCCTCCATTTGTTGCTAACTATCTCCTATGCTGACTTCAACATCAGCCTTCTTATTTTCTCTATATATCTATCCATCTATTCTATTGTTTGGTTTCGTTCATGCAGTCTACGTTGTTGTTGCATTTCCACTTCTTCACATGGATCAAAGGAAATATCATTTTGATCCACTATGTTAACTTCGTCCCTTGTGGCATTTTCTTACCACTCCACTGCAGATTCCACATATACGTCAATGTCATTGATCTATTGTGTAACCATATCCTTTGACATTCCTTCTTCTCTTCTGTCATGTCTTTGTGTTGGTACAAGTCCAGCTTCATCCAGTTGCTCCTCATGATGGAATCATTCTCCACTCCTCATGACTACATCCTCCTGTTAGTATTCCTCTATCTCTAGAGTGCTTAACCAATCCTCCAGCATCCTCAAATCCTCCTCCCACTGAGTGAGAATTTTATCTGAATGATCCTCTTCCTTCATCTCTTGGGAATATTTTAATATATGCTCCTTGTCCTTCTCCACAACAGTCTCTGTTGGTTGTCTTTCTTCTCCCGCACCTGCAATATAGGCATTGTTATTTTTAAAAACATTTGGCCCCATGGCCTCTTCCTCAGATGCATTTTTTATCACCTTTTCATGTGCAACATACATGCTTTCCCCTACTGGGATACTTTGCAGGAATATGCTAATTCCCCCAATGATCAGAACACACCTCTGATCTTCCTCCTCTTCTGTCAGCATTATTTGTTGATCCAAACTCTTCACTGAGTTCTCGAGACTCTCAAATAGTATCCTCTCCTCCTTTATTATCCAAGTGGATATCGTTGGCTAGCCACCTTTTCCAACTGGCTCAAAACATTTTTCTTGCAATTTTGGTAATTTACTATTTTTAGTCGTTTTTAACTTCCAGGGCCATTTTGAGGGCCTCAGTGACAGTTTTTTGGAATATAGCTTCTCAATGATAGCCAAAGGCTCTAATTGATTCCCCTAAATGAATCTCCTCGACAATAAATTTCCAACGAGCTATCATGCGCCCCAAACGGAGATCGTATGCCAAAGTTACGCCCCTGGGAAGTTGATACACTAAACTACCCAAAACGAGGTCCACAAAACTGTTGGATTTTCATCTTTCGGGGTTAGGGTTTTGGATTTTCTTTATGATAAAAAGGCCTTTGGATCCTCATTGTAAAATCATCTTATTTTGAATGCGAGTAGCAGACACATCTCTTCTCAGAGATAAGATGCCACCATTCTAGCGAGTCTTTCACTCTGTATTTTTACAGTCTTTGTACATTTTCGCTCATTAATAGAAAATTGTGTACTAATGTATGTCTGTGTTTATGGTTGCATCTCTGATACATTTATGTTATATTATTGGATATCTAAGATATCCCTACACATTTATTTACTATATTTCCTCTCTTATTTTGTGCTAAAAATAATCTGGATCAATGGTATCAGAGCAGGTTTCTCATGATCGTCTTTTCAGTGCATGTCCCCGATGAGGTACGAGTATAGCAAGTTGGGTATCGAGCTTGTCTCTCTTGAACACAATCACTCTTGCATGCCCAAGAAACCCTCCATGATGTAAGAAAAGAAAAACAATGGAGCCGACGATTCTATCAATCTGTTGCTTGACCAAGCTCTCACACGACAGAGGGATGAAATGATGGAGAATTTTTCCCACATCCTTCAATGTTTGTCGATAGAAACATGCGTATCTTCATCAAGCATCCACTTTGTAAGAACCTCTCCTTTCAAGGTACAGGTTAATTTTTATATTCCCGTATTTGAAGGTCAGATAGATGCGGATGCCCTAGACAAATGGTTAAATCTGTTAGAAGGTTATTTCTCTGTTCATAATTTTTTTGATAGGGAAAAGATCACCTTCGCACTCCTTAAATCTCTCCCCCATGTCAAACATTGGTGGGAAACTTATTGGGAGTAAATTTCCACAGAGGAGTCTGGAATATATGGGTCCAATCCCACTTGGGATTTTTTTGTGGATGCGATAAAGGAATAGTATTACCCTACTGGAAACTATGTGGACCAGTACATCAGATGGACCACACTATAGCAAGAGAGGGGCCATGCAGTTCTGGATTTCACCAATGCCTTCCATACCTTACGCACCAAGTTTGTTATCAAAGACACTGAATGACATTTGGTTCTAAAATGTCGGGGGGCTCTACATAGATACATCCAAAATGAAATGGATTTTCTGTACATCTCATCACTCGGTACTACTTATCGATATGTTGTTAAAATAGAGAAGAAATTTAAGCACCAGAACAAACGGGAGTTTGGGTCTGCAAATCTGCAACAACCAAAGTATGATAAATATGGCCCTAACAAACAGTCTCCTGAAAACCAGTCTAAGCCACAGGAAAAGAAGGGTCATGGAAAGACAAAGAAGGACACCAGAAAATGGTGTGTTTTCCACAAAATCCCTTAGTACAACACCGAGGAATGTCACTCAAAACAATCATTGGTGGAAGATATCAAAGACAAGGAGTTGAACCCTGATTTAGTATCTAATTCTAAAAATATTGGTAAAAGAGAGATCATCAATGCAGACCCCACTACTATTTCCATGACTGAATCAGTTCAACCAAAAGAACCAACAAATCCTGAAGGGGGGGAGCACATTTTTCATTCACAGATTTGGATGAAGGGGACCCCGCTACATTTTATTGTTTATAGTGGAAGCCAGAAGAACCTCATCTCAATAGAGGTCGTCAAATAGTTGGGATTGTCAACAAAAACACACCAACAGCCTTACAACATTGGGTGGCTTCACCAGGGACGAGATATCTATGTCATCCAACAGTGTCGATTGTCATACGCCATCCATCCCTTCAAGGATGAGGTATTATGTGATGTTTCCCCACTGGATTTCTGTGATGTTATCTTGGGCCAACCATGTATGTGGAAGTGTCGTGTTGTTTATGAATCTCGACCCCACAATGTCATTGTTTCTCTGGGGGTTCATCTCTACAGAATACCAAAGGTAGTTCTAACTATTGTTCCACATAAACAGTGTCGCAAGGTAGTATATCATACTACAAAATTCAGCTTCTTCACAATCTGTTCAAAAGGTGAACAGAAGGATATTCCAACCACTACAGCCTCAACACAACCACCTTCTATCCTTCTTGGCTCATCTTTGCAGCAAAGTGTAAATATTCCTTCTGCACACATGCATCTCATGTATCCAGACTAGTTAAAAAGTTCCAACCCTTCCAGCCACATGTTCATGACAACCTTCAACAAGCTAAGTAGTGCAACTTCTCCAACAAGGCAAGCAGCTCATCATGATGCAGATTCAACAAACGCTTTTCCCTCTCCCCCGAGCACTCAGAACAATGGATACCATTGCTTCATAAGGAGGGAGGATTGATCTAGGTTGTTATTAGTCGCCACCCACTTTTTCCAACTGGCTCAAAACAGTTTTCTAGCAATTTTGGTAATTTACTATTTTTAGCAGTTTTTAACTTCCGGAGCCACTTTGAGGGCCTAAATGAAGGATTTTTGGGATCAAACTTCTCAAAGATAGTTGAAGGCTCTGATTGATCCCCTTAAATGAATATCCTCGATGATACCTTTCCAACGATCTATCGTGTGCCCCAAATGGAGATTGCATGCCAAAGTTATGCCCCCAAGAAGTTGATACACCAAACTACCCAAAACAGGGTCCACAAAACTGTTGGCTTTTCATCTTCCGGGGTTAGGGTTTTGGATTTTCTTTATGATAAAAATGCATTTGGAGCCTCATTGTAAAATCATCTTCTTGTGAATGCAAGTAGGGGACACATATCTTCTCAGAGATAAGATGCCACCATTCTAGCGAGTCTTTCACTCCGTATTTTTACAGTCTTTGTACATTTTCGCTCATTAATAGAAAATTGTGTGTTATTGTATCTTTTTGTTTATGGTTGCATAAATGATACATTTATGTTATATTATTGGATATCCGAGATATCTTTGTACATTTATTCTCGCATTTCATGCCAAAAATAATCTGTATCACTTGCCCACCTGGAAATCTGAAATTTATATTCTTCCCTCCTAGCAGTCTACGAGATCTTTAACTGATCTCTTCTCATTTCTCTCCTAGAAATCTGCGATATATTCAAATGATCTCTCTTCCTCATTATCGAGGATTTCTCCACTTTTTGTCTTACATATGTAAACCATTTCCTCCTCTATGTCACTGAGGTTTTCCGCTTGCCTCATCCAACTCTTCAACATCTCTTTCTGCTTCCTGGCAATCAACTGATGAATAGGCCACTTTTCTTTTCTCTTCATGGGCCCCTCATACTTCCAGCTTCCTTGCGCTTCCTGTTTCATTTTATGCATCATCCTATTGAGTCTCTCTCGTGTCTCCTTGATCTCTTTATCCATATCTTCTTGGCTCATCTTCCTGTGGTATCCTTTTAGACCTTGCTTATGGCCTTCATTAGCCATATTGTCTTTACCCTACCCTCCTGGAAAGCTTGTTGTCTATTGCCTGCAAACATATATTTTCACACAATAGAGCATCAACACTCTATATTCTTCTCCCTTTCCTATTGTCTATAGACAAAATTCCACTATGATACCACTTGATAGTATCAGAAAAAATATTTTCCCTTTCCTGCTATCTGCAGACAAAAATGCACTCTAATACCACTTGACGATATCAGAAAAAATATTTTCCCTTGCCTGCTATCTACAAAAAAAAGTTTTCTCTGATACCACTTGATGCAAACCCCTACCACCTCCTAGGGATTGCATGACCTCACAGTCTAAGGATCATTCATAGTAGGGAGCCGAATCATCTCTCAAGCTCCTGTTGAGTCCTCTAATTCCTATACCAAATGCCTTTTTCCCTTACCCTACACGCAATTTCAAGTTCGTGAGGGTTTATTTTCCCACGCGGAGAAATCCACGTGACCTTGGGATAATTCCATGAGATAATACCATTGAATAGTGTGAAATATGACACTTTGGGACTTAGGGCTTCAGGAGTTCCAACAACCATACATGACGTTCCTCTCGAACGTCGAACTATCAGACAACCAAACAAAAGGAGAGATCAATGGTCTTCAACAAGCACTGAGATCTATGGCTCAAATAGTCCTTAGGATTGTGGGCTTCGAGGATTTCACTGGATCCAACACACCATACTCCTGGAATGCCAAACTCTGAATCAACCGATCGAATGATTAGTATTTACATCAGACCAACGGTCCCCATCTACTCCACATTGTGGGATTTGGATATTTTCACAACTCCACACCTCTAATCCTCCAAAGTGTTGAACTTACGAAGTCGTGAAGAGGGTCAATCAACAATCCACACCTCTTCACCAACCAACAGTTATGATCCTTTCTAGGACTCTGGTCTTCGAGAGTTCCGAGAGGTTAATACACCTAACTTTTTGGATCATCAAATTCTAAAGTAACTAGGAGACATGATCTGTGGTTCAGACGTTCTTTCCAATGGACGTCTTGGATCTACTCTGGGTTTCGAGACTTTGGGTATATTTGAACCACAAACCTTCAAAACCTCTGAAAAATGAACTCACAGAGACTATATATGCTCTCCATGTGTCCCTCTTCACTCGACCAACAATCAATATCAACTTCGACCTTCAAAAGTTATCAACCCAAAATAGAATATGCCTCAATTCTTCTGGAGTGCCAAGTCTCGAAACTATGAGATTTGTCCCCACATGTCCTTACTGATGGACAATCCAGATTTACTTCAGATCCCAAGACTTCGGGAAATCCATCTCCTCCACGACACTTACACGAAAACCTTCGAATATACGAACTCTGAAGGACTTCAGGGGTTAACAATTGTGCTACTTACCTTGATCTGACATTTTTTGGTCCTCGCACTCAAATCCCATGACTTGGATCTAACCTCCCTTCATGCGCACTCCTCATCCTGTCTAGGAGTAAATCCAATGCCCCAAATTGCCTCTACAGCCCATCTGATGACTTGTGTATCTCCTCCTCTGTTGTAGTCGCACCTTCCTTCCAAATGAAGGATTTCTCAATATTTTTCAATGGCTCGGCCTTTTATTATTCCTCTGCAGGATCAATTTATTGGTATCTTCCTATGTTTCCTCTCCTAAGCTTCGACACTTGAAATACTTCATCCTCTGGCGCACTCCTTTCGGTCACCTTTTAAAGCTTGACTAACACTTGAGAAAGTGTTGTCTTTGTGCACTCCTTGCACCTGTCTCTGCATAAGCTCAGACTATCTCTCCTGATCTTTCAAACCTGTAGATGGTTCGACCTCCGCAAACCTTCTGTTGGCTCTATGCACACTTTCACTTACCTTATCCAAAGCTTGTGATTGCTTTGAATTTCAAAAATGGTTATGGCCCTTTACTCCTCCAAATGGTTTCTTGTGCCCTCCTAGAAACCTGCGCTCTACCTCCAAAGCTTTACCAACATTTCAGTAGTGTGTTGGATTCATGAACTCCTTGCACTCAACTCTCCTTGATTCTTGAACTGTAAAGCCTCACCTGTGCACTCCTTGCATCGGTTCTCAAAGTGTTTAGTAACTCTGATGTGCACTCCTTGCAATATTCCTTCTAAGCTTGAGAATGATTCTGGTGTGCCCACCTGGCACACTCTTCATAGAAATCTTGAATGAGTTCTTGCGCAGGCCTTTTAGAGTTCTCTAGCAACTCTAAGGTGCACTCCTTGCACAGCTGTGAAAGCCCAGAAACACTAAGAAAACTAAAGATATAGGGGATTCTATCAATTCCTGCAAAGGGAACATTAAACATCCATAGTGTACACACATGTGCACAAAAAACATTCAAAAACCAACATATTCATTCATTCACACACAAAATACACACAAAGACTCATATACAAGGAAATTTGTTCTTTGTATTAATATTGAATGTTCTTTACAATGTGTACAAGACGGCACTACAACAGAGTCTCAACTCCTCTCAACTGTTATATACAACAGCCCTCCAGCACTCTCTTTAGCAGTTTGACTAACTCTTAACTGGGCATACATTACATTGATTTATACATGAGGGGCTTCTCGAGCCTTCCCTCTAGATTATTCTAGTGCTTTCATTTCACAATTAAAGCAACCTACCAGTAAGTTTATTACATTAAATAGGTAATTACATCCCAGATATGAGTCGATGCTCAATATTTGTACAACTACATCACATTAAAGGTGACTTTACACTCAACATGTACAAATATAATGGCTCGGCTTTCCTTGAGCCTTTTCAAACTTTATTTACATTAAATTGGAGATTTGAACTCAAAATTGAGAAAGTTGGTGCTTCTCTCTTTGGGATCCGCTCCCTCCTAGTGTGTTGTTGCACTGGTTGTTGACGCTTTGATGAGTTGGAGCAATGCCCCTGCATGACTTTAAATTTTTCTGAAATATCCTGAACTCATTATCTTCCACATAAATCCAGTGTCTCTGCCCATTATTTCCCAATTTTAAAATTTATCGGTGATTCGTGTTTACAAACCCACAAAGACAATTTGTCAACTGAGACTAGCAAATCAAAGTAACTCTCATATCACCCCACTTCCTATTTATAGTCACCTATATTACAGTCAAAATATCTAAATTCTATATCTAAAAGGTGGATTCAAAAGGATAATCATGAGGAAGTTGAAAACACTATTAGAAGTGTGGGAAGTACAAGTAAACTCGTCGGGGCTATGAACGCTCATTGGAAGTGGGTCCATGCTTGTATGATACCAAGCCATCTTCATCGAGGCTATAGATGCTCGCTAGTAGTGAAGTAATGCCAGGAAAGAGAGGTGAATAAAAAACTTCGGTCTACAACAGTTGACTAAATTGTTTCTTCATGGTGTCACTCTCACAATTTCACTGTGGATTTATGAAGTTCCCCAAAAATAATCACTCGAATTATGTGTAAGATCATTGATAACATGTTTTTGTTTATGCCTTTCATATAGACCATTGAATTTGGGGTCCTTAAGATGAGTGTTGGATGGAATTTTAAAAGGTAAAATTTTCTTTTATCTAATTGAAGTCGCTCTCTCTTTTTGGAACCCAGAGATAACTAGTTCTTTCTAGTAAGTCGTTGTTTGTTGTGGGCCATTTCCCAACAACACCTCCATATTTTGAATTTTATGGGTCCCTAAAATATTTTTCTCTTTTTCTTTTGCACCTATTTTTTACCCTACAAGACCTGCATCCTTACTTATCTAAGAAAACCCCATCTTAACTCGAATCTATTTCGAGATCTTGTTCGTCAGAGTCCCCTTTTCCACGCGTTAATTTAAACTTCGATCTTCGCACTCCAATGACTCTAGCTCTTACATTATTTTCCTTTCACGGAGCCCCAAGGCCAGTTATGACCTTTCAAATGACCACCTCCCCAAGTGGCATCCAAATATTGGACTTTTGACTTTTCATTTTATCGTTCTCCAATGAGTTGTTTTTACTACTTTCGGGAGATAAAAATGCTTCTAAAGTATTGAAGGAATATTACCTTCAATACCATCCTCGTCAAGAGCCTTTTTAAGCCTCATCTTCTCGAACTCCGAAGATAAAAATCCTATGGCCTCTTGACCCTTCTCACTTATGTATCCTGCACATTCTCCTAAGCTGAAAGAATATTCTTCAATATCATCTCCGTCGGAGCTCAAGCATCTCCACATCCTACAAACCTTCGACAACCTTATTTTGAAATCCTATAAAGCACATAGTTTAGCCTACATTTCTAAAAAAACAACTATTGTTTTGTCAATACCTTCCACTTGAGTTTTAGTTCTGCCCTCATTCTAATTTACCCCGATGCCAATACCTTGACGTGTCCCACCTCTTCCCGTAACACTTTTTATTGGTTGACATGCCAAGCCCACCCACCGGTCCACGTATAAGGAAATATGCCTTTGATACCCTTCCCTTCAGAGTTTGAAAAAACAGTGATCTCTCATACTCCGAAGGCCTAACCTCGATAATGGTCTTATTCAAAGATATGGTTTAGAACTATCTCGGATGCCCAAATCAATGCATCTATCTATCTTAATAAGATTTAATTATAGAGATGATGCACATTAATAGGAAAATTTAAGACAAGGTTTGGAAAGATCCTCATACACACCTGAGTTATGTCATACTCGTGCTAGGTGGATGTGCATTTTGAGTTATAACAACACCCTTTTAGAACACATCTTGCACCGTAATTTTTTGAAACATATTCCATGAAGTTTGTGTTTTGTCTTGACTCCCTCACTTAATGAGGTCTCCTACTATGTTACTGCAACTGCTTGTTTATGGGTAACCTTTGTTTTCTATCGCTTAACTAGTTTTTCCTTATTACATCTAACGTGTTATACTTAAGATAAGTTGATACTCTTTTTAACATGTTATTGAAGAATAATTTGGTTATTCGTCATGGCGATCCAGAACCCCAAAATATCTAAAAGTTTGGTGTACTTCTAGGGTGTCGCGGGCCCTGAATCATCATCTCGACCAGTCGAATCTATGATGACTAACATGATTCCTCACAC
This sequence comes from Picea glauca, assembly GCA_000966675.3. Classification (NCBI taxonomy): domain Eukaryota; kingdom Viridiplantae; phylum Streptophyta; class Pinopsida; order Pinales; family Pinaceae; genus Picea; species Picea glauca. The sequence goes on along the minus strand of JZKD02S2055626.1, from coordinate 363,176 downwards.
TAGCGAGGACCATTGCCCTGGTTTTGAAGAGATCTATAGGATATTTGACTCCACATTATTTTCCTAAAGATGATGAAGTCTCAGAGGTGTACCATAATATCCTGAAAAGTTGTATCCACCTGGTAGTTTTCAGGCCACAGTTATTCCCATACAACAACGCAGCACAGTGGTGCCTTAGGAAATTTGACGCTTCCACCATGAAAATCATGAGAAATCAATGGAAGTGAGTAGCTTCTCTCATACCAGAGGAAATTATCTTCCGATATCACCTTCCCACTCCCACTTGCTCGTTGAATGAACCTCTCTTAAAATGGTTCACCCATGCAAGCAAACGATCGACAAAACTGATGAAACATTGGTGGGAAAACAAAGATGAAACCCTTAAACAAAGTTAGAAATTGGTCCCCACCCACAATATTAAAACTCCTTACAAGTTTTTGGTGGCCATGCTTTGCCATTTATACAAGGAAGAAAAGAGAACACACTCCCAAATTGACTGGTTACCTTTGGCACACTCACCATCGTTAGAACAAGACAAATCTTCAAATGGGCAGATATCCTAACCACGCAAAGAATATCCCAAGTATGAAGAAACCATGTTTTTATATGTCTACTTAAATGATTAACACCATTTTTTCCTTGGTACAATTTCCCAAACTAGGATGGAATTGGGACCGAAGTCAGCCCCCCATTCATGTTTATTGCCCCCAATTATGGAGCGTAAATTTTAGACAACATTTTTATGATATTTGCAATTTATTTCTTTCCCCTCTGCATTCTGTCCTTTTCGGCTTCCCCAAACACAGGATCTCCTTTGAGTCTAGAAATGGGATGAAAGGGATGGTCGATTGGTTCTTCTCCAAGTACTACTTATTTATCAGGGTTTGTGGGACCACCGGGGCCCCACATCTCTTGCCATATTTTGTCCCGGGCTGATTATTAATGAGGGAAATAGCATACCAAACAATGGGGTATGGCATCACCACACTTTTGAAAACCAGTAGTAAAATATTGTGGCCAATCCTTCGTCTCCACATTGGAATCTATTTTATTTCCAACGCTCAACATGCAAGGAAGGAAGATGAGACCTTACAAGAGTTAATCATATGCTCAGGTGAACTTAAATGCCATGATCCTCACGAGTTGGATATCATTCATGTCGGATTTGTCGGCCTCACTCATCCAAATATCCATGTTGTTGATTTTGAGGAGGATAAATTTAAAGGAGTACTCTCGTATGATGAAGTCTTGCACCAGTTTCCCCTGTGACGCTATAAAGTGAGAACTTGATCTCAAAAAATAAGAATTCAAGATGGAAACTTTAACCCAATTCCATAAGTTGTTTCAGCAAGAAAAAGATATAGGTAATTCCAAAGAACAAGAGAAGACCAAAAAGGGAAAACATATTGAACAAAAAAGGCTCCAAGATGAGATAGATTATCAAAGAAGACAAACCGAGGAGAAGAACATGATAGAACATGAGTGCATGGCACATCAGGACACTCTGCAAAAGAAGAAAGAAGAAGAAGATAAAGAGTTGGTAGAAGATGAGGAAGCCAAGAGGCTAGATGAAGCACAAGCCAGGAAACTGGTTGAAGAGGAAGAGGAAAAATGATTGGCCAATGAGGCTGACCGAAAGAGGAAAGTTGATGAGATTTTGAAGAAAAATTTAAACCAGACCCCGGGCAATCTGTCGACACTGAACCTAGGCATTGTAAATATACCTCCTCCAAAGTCCACCCCCATAAGATCCATAGCAGGAGATTCCTTCATCTCTTCCCAAGCTCTCAGTTTTGAAGGATCTGTAGTCGTTATTGCAGACTACCACTTCAACAGTAGAACTAGAAGAATCATGAAGAGATTGGCGAAAAGAAAGAGAGAAGAAGACACCAATTCTAATTCATGTGCAGGAAGGATATTAGAATGGAAGTTTGGGCCTGATCTAGAAGAAAACGTGGTCCAAGCAGCTTCAATGCTCAACGCCTTTACAGGATTAAATGCCTCATTTTTCCTGGAGGTAATCAATGCCATGAATCGAGTAGTAGAGCTGGAAATACAATTGAAAGGTGTAAAAGGCCAATTCTCCATAGATATCCAAGAATTTGTCAAAGAAACTAAAGGTCTAAATTTAGATAAGATCAATGGTTCCCTACAGGAACAAAGAGAGCATTTGAACGAAGATTTTGAAAAGAGGATGCAAATCCTACAGGACACCCATAGGAATGAGTTATAAGTCGAAATAAATAAACTCAATACTGCTCTAGAAATGACTAGATCCTCGACATGTACCATGGATTCCATCAAAGCATAAGCACTGGCTTCCAGTGAAAATTTAGTGAAGGAAAGAAATGAACTCCTTAATATGTTGATCAACATATGGGTGGAGCGGCAAGAACAACTTAATTTACAGAACACTTTGATAGAGAATCAAGGAAGGTATCGGGAAGCGAGCGAGGATTTTGAGGAGATGGTTAATTGGAAATACATGCACCAACCTCCACCTACCTCCATACCAGTATATTTGAAAAGATAAAGACGTGAGTACTGAATTATTTTTGACACTAGAAAACCTCTCTTCATGAGTGTCTGCTCCACCCAAGGAGTAGTTGTTGATACATGTGAAAAACTATGGAAAGATGCTAATGATATCGTCGCAGAGGTAGGGGTATATCCATTGTAGTCTATAGATGAAACAACTTCTATTAGCACCAGGGTTATTAAAGTGGAAGATCTAAAGAAATCCAGTGAGGAGAGCATTCAGGATCTGATGTTATTTGAAGAATGTATAGTGTTTCCTACCCAACTCACCCATACGATTCAATCCTTTGTAAAAGCCACAGCGGAGAAGTTATATTAAGAAGTGTACGCAAAAGTGTGTAATGGAGAATGGTTCTTATAGATATTTAAATCAAGCAAACTCAACAGAATTTTAAATGACTACTCCACTTGGAAAGAATACCAATACCAACAATAGGAGCGGACCACATCATGATTATAGAATTCCATAGTGCTTTCCAGATGTTGTTTTCTTCTGATATTATAATCTAATTCTGGAATATGAAGAGTCTTTTTTGTGAAATGGCCCAAATTTTTATGATTACCAAGAAGAACGAATGTAAGAATTCACCCCTCGCTATATAAAGGGAGTGTTGCCCATTTGAAAGGGCTTTTGGTTTTGGAAGCTAGCATGATAGTATTTTTACTGCAAGTTAATTTGAATCCAAGAGACATTCTAAATTTGAAGATTATGGTACTAATGTGCATGAATGAGATTATGTTTTTTATGCATCTCTCTATTTGTAGTCTATGAATGTTAGTTGATGAATTACTTCTAAATTAATGTTTGCAGTTTGCAGTTATCATAGTTTTCAGGATGAGTACAACAATAGTATAATGTCGTTAAATTTATCAATTCTTTGGTTCTAACATATTATGCTATAAAATTTGTGTATCACTTGTGTCACAAATTTATTCTACTCAAGTAATGTGCATTATTTATTGTATTCATTTATTTTTCTAGTTTGCTCCTGATCAGGATAGATTTTAAATAGTATTGGTTTAGAGACTGCGTCTTAGAATAATAATCATACCTCTTAGTTTAATTTTATTTAGTTGTGTTTACTTCTTTTATCTCATTTTTAATTCATTTGGGAACCTTTGGTTCTCATATTCATATTTTAGTTAGTATTTTAGTTAGTTGGTAACCATGCTATAAATTGGTCGGAAGCACTATTCCAAACGAAAGTGGGTCTAATTGGGATCTACCATCGGGCGTTTTCACTCAACTGATTGAACGAGTCATTTTGGCCAGTCAACGGGGTGCTTGGTACCCCATCATAAAGGTCTATCCAAGGAGTACACATTTTGAATGGCTAGTACTTGCCTTCAAAAATCATTTCAGCACTGCCACGTCAAAAAATGTCATTTAGGGCCTTAAAACGACCCTGGAATTTTTGGACCCAAAAAATCATAGAAAAACTACCAAGATGTGGAACCATTATGAATTAATGGAACAAGTTGGTGGACGCCAATATCCACCTGGATCATTCCTCCCCCCCTTAGTAAGAAATCATCCCCATTATGTCAATTTCCTCCATCTGGTGGGGAAATAACCAAGAGTCAGGTGTTTCTGTTGAATCTAACTCATGGTGAGCCACTTTCCCTAGTGAAGAAACGGCCCTGCTTTGACAACCCAATAGAGTTGGATGTTTTGTTGGTGGGTGCCCTTCATCTTGGTGTCCATGATCCAATCAACTATTGTGAGTTCAATTCAGTCAGGATTGAGTTTTGTAGGGCCAAGTGCTCAGTCGCATCTGAAGTGTCGAGGAGAGGTGAAAAATACGGTTGAAGCAAGTCCACATTAAATATCGGGTGCAAGCCAAGGAAAGGAGGAATACTTAATTCAAAATAATTCTCACCCACAACCTTAGTGATGGTGTAAGGCCCATATTGAAGTGGGTGGAGCTTCCAATGGGGTCTTATGAGGTGCTCTTTCGGTAGATGCAACCATACCTTATATCCCACCTAAAACTTGTGTGGTACTTGATGTTGATCATGGCACTGCTTGTATTTGGCATTGGCTTTCTACAAAATGTCATGAACTTGTTTTTGAATGTGTTGGATTCTCTCAACAAATTTGGTTTCTCAATCAGCCTCATTCTAAGCATGGGGTGACTCTTCTTATGTAGTTGCAATCAAAAGAGATACGTGAATGGGGGCCAATAGTTGGAACTCCAAGAACACATGAAAAGGGTTGTGGAAAATAGAGCTGTGGAGAGATCTATTGTAGCTATGTTGAACAGAAGGAAGGCTTTCATCCCATGTGTGTGTATGTTTGGAAATGTACATTCTGGGGATATGGACAATCATCTTGTTGACTAGCATTGTTTTTCCATCAGTTTTTGGGTGGAAGGTAGACTATTTGGTCAACTTGGTGTCCATCATCGACCATAGGATGGAGAAAAAAGTACTCGAGAACCTACTATCTCGATATAAAATAATGGTCTGTGGGAGCCCAAAATGAACTTGTTAGGGACCTAACTTCCCTAACCCCTCACGTAGGTAGAATAATATATTTTCCATGTAATATATATTAAGGCCTAGTAATAAGGAAGAATAATTCAAATGTAAGAAGACCTAATATAATCTTCCACTTCTATAAGATCTTCCTCTAGATTGTTCTTTTGGTAGATAGATTTAGTATAAATAGGAGTCAAGGTCATGAGAAGTCTTGTCTTGAGAATTATTACAATAGAGCATTGCTCTATTGGAGGTTGTCCCCTCGAAGAGGCAAGTGAACATTGTTTCCTACCAACAAATGTTTTATTTTGGTGTAGTGGTTTCATATATTGTGTTGTTTCGTTGTTATTCTCTACAATATTATTTTTTTTGGCTATTATAATAGATATGGTACCTTACAAGTGGTATCAAAGCACTTTCCTTGGCATAAAATTGTGGGTTTTTTTTTGCAGGGTAAATATGTATTCCGATGTCTTAAAGATACATAGATTTATCGTTCAATGCATAAATATTTGGTCGGGGAAGCATGCCCATAGGAACTACAATTGGTACTTAAGTGGACATTATTAGCCACCCTTGTAACCCTTGTTGGTACCCCTTCGAGTGGTAGAACATTAGACATCACATGTATACGAATCAACCTAGATATCCTGAAGCCCTCTGTAGATAAACCAATTGTTCACATAACTGTTATAGTGCCACCAAGAACAAAACTCAAGAAGATACTCTCTAGTACATGGGTAGTCAGGTAGTATGGCTAAGGGCATGGTCTAGCCTCCTTAGTTGGTTTCTTGAGATAGTGGGTTGAGTAATATTGTTGGACCCTGTACATATATCACAGATCTATACCATAGGGAAAACCCTTGTCTGCACAAACACAAAATACCCTAACCCTTGGGATGGAAATAGAAACAGAATAGATAAGATCTATTTTCATGCAACTTTACCTCTTGCATTTTGATTGCAAAATTACTACACGTTTTTTCCTGTTAAGAATTTGGGGCTTTTCAACACTGCAGTATTCTTCAGATCGAAGTATAACTTTGATAGAGTAAAAATAAAATAAAATTTTGGGGCCTACCCGCACTCTTATTTGAGACCTATCCCATTGCATTCCTCTTTTCGTTTCAATCACAATGATACCTAGCATTTTCCAGCCCTTTTTGTCTATGGTCTCTCTCCCCTTCCATCCCCCTTATTAGGGACCTATCTCCTTGGATATCCTTTTTCACCCTGATCATTGTCATACCCATCATTTTCAACTCTTTATTTGATCCTGTGGACCCAACCCTCTTTCCACATGGCTCCCACCCACCAAGAAGAAACCAATCAGAAACTAAGTATTGATGTAACATCCCCATTATAATATGTAGTTTGATTAATGCTTATGTAGATATAATATGCAACTACATCCAAGCAATGTAATATGTGAATTGTATTTCAATGTTTTAATAATACAATGTGATGCCAGTTGTTAAGGGGACATGTACAAGAGATGGGGGATGAATTAATCCACAAGAGAGGGGAGTGTCTAGGATAATGTCCAAGAGGGGTCCAAGGGGGGGAATTACCCATGTTTATGTATTTAACCCATTTTCCTAAATATGCTATTGTATATTAACCTTCCCATTTCTGATTGAGTGTTTCCAAAGCCAATCATTGAATACATGTAAGAGGGTGGGTATGAGTGTTCAAGTCTCGAAGTTATTGGGCACATGGGGGTGAAGTACAATCAGCTTGGGGAAGAGTGTGAGTCAAGAAAGGAAAGCAAAAGAGAGGAACTATGTATGGTTTGGGAGAGAAGTAATAGCAGTTCAAGCTGTTTGGGAAGTCAACTTTGTGCATGGAAGCGAGATAGAGGGAAGAAAAGAGAGCTTGGAGATGGTGGAGCCATAGGAGGGTGAAGTCTAGAGTGAAATGGAGGCGGAGAAATAAAGATCCTAGATGTCAGGCCAAAATAGTGAACTCCTATGTGAGTTGCACTGAAACAACAAGTGTTTTTGTTGGTTTGTTGATAGTTTTCTTAGCAGCTATTTCCCTTGAGTTCCCAGCTGAGAGATTCCTAGCTACTTGGTCTAGAGAGACCCCAATAACTGAATGGTAAATTCCTTGGGTTATGCATGGTAAATGGATTTTACATCCCTTGTGTTAACCCTGATAAATGGAGCGTACATCCCTTGGGTTAACCCTGATAAAAATATGGTACATCCCTTGGGTTATCCCTGATAAATGGATGGTACATCCCTTGGGTTATCCCTGATAAATGGATGGTACATCCCTTGGGTTATCCCTGATAAACTATCGGTGCATTCCTTGGGTTGGGCAGGTCAAGAGGAAGAGATTTGTTGGAAAAGTGGGGATAGTTGTAGGTGAATATCAGTTGGGTTGAGAGATTTATGAGATGTGAGTGGATTGTGAGAGACTATACTCTTTTGTTGATTTCTAGCCTCATCTCGGAGGTGGTTGGATGTTGAGATTCAGAATAGTCATTCTATACTTGGGTGGAATATTTGTCCCAAGCAGTTGGTTGCACGATTCTTGTTTAAGATAAATGTTTTATCTTGTACTGAGTTATTTACATGTGTTATTGTTGTGCATGAACTCTTCGTGAATGAGAATGACTTATATGATGTTGTGATGAATGGTTTAGTTATATCTCATGTTGATTATTAGCATGCTTTAGATGCATAATTTTTATGGTTATTGTTGTAGCTAAGTCTATTATAAATTGTGGTTGTGGGCTATGGGAAAAATCAGTTAACAGTAAAAAAGAATGGATTTAATTAGCAGAAGTTTCAAGTTACATGTATTATGCATGTATTGTTTCCTAGTTGGAGGATAGGTACGTTAATAAAATGGTATCGGAGATGATAAAGATAATGTTTTATCTGATGTGACCAAACCATGGTGGTTGGGTACGTTACAAAGTAGTGTCAGAGCTCAATTTTAAACACTAATCATAGATGGTCCAATTAAGTGGAAAACAGAAGTGAAAATTATATACTATGCAGGAAATTGTTTGACGGAATGCTGGAAAAAGGATGTCTGGAATTTGTTTGTTGAAATTATTGTAGTAAAATTGAGAGGAATTTTGAGGGAAATGTGAAGAATTGAGCCCCTTTGGAAATTTTGAAAATAAGCAAATCGGAAAAAATTGGGTATTTTTATGTATGTTGATGTCAGCATGACATGGGGGGGGCACATTTCAGTTGACGTGGCAACAGGTGATGTGTATTTTCATGGTGGCAAGGAGTTATAAAAATGGCTAAGTGTCGGACTTATTATGATTCTATGGGTCTGTGAGTCTGTGAGTCTACAAGTCTGCAAAAGTAAAAAATACTAAGTGTTGGACTTATTATGAGTCTGTGAGTCTGTGATTCTGCGAGTCCACAGAGGTGAAAATGGATAAGTGTTGGACTTATTATGAGTCTATGAGTCCATGAATCTATGATTCTGAGTCTGCAAAGGTAAAAATGGGTAAGTGTTGGGACTTACTATGAATCTGTGATTATGTGAGTCTGCGAGTCCGCAAAGGAAAAAATGACTAAGTGTTGGGACTTATTATGATTTTGTGAGTCCATGAGTCTGTGAGTCCAAAGAAGTGGGAAAATGGTTAAGTGTTGGGACTTACTATGATTCTGTGAGTCCGCAAAGGTAAAAATGGATAAGTGTTGGACTTATTATGAGTCTTCGAGTCCATGATTCCGTGAGTCCGCAAGTCCAAAAAGGTAAAAATGGCTAAGTGTTGGGACTTACTATGATTTTGTGAGTCTTTGAGTCTGAAAAGGTAAAAACGGCTAAGTGTTGGGACTTATTATGAGTCTGTGAGTCTACGAGTCTGTGAGTCCAAAGAAGTGGCAAAATGGCTATGTGTTAGGACTTAATATGAGTCTGTGAGTCTGTGATTCTACAAAGGTAGAAATGACTAGGTTTTGGGACTTATTATGAGTCTGTGAGTCCATGAGTCTGTGAATCCAAAAAAGTGGAAAAATGGTTAAGTGTTGAGACTTTAAGATGGACTTATGAAAGGAAGAATTGTGCTTTCGTGAGTCCACAAGTCCATGAGTCTGTGAGTCTGAATAAATGGAAAAATAATCTAAGTGTTCAGACTTTTTGAATGGACTTATGAAAGGAAGAATTATACTTTCGTGATTTTGTGAGTTCGTGAGTCCAAATAGATGGAAAAATAATCTAAGTGTTGAAACTTTTCAGGTGAACTCATGAAAGAAAGAATTATGATACAATATGGGAAAACAATTGTACATAATTTCATGGATCTTGTTAATTATTTTATCCTAACAAATTTTGTTGGATGCAAATCTTGCAGAGTTAGAGGTACATAAAGAGCTTAGTTCTTATATCAGGACTAAATTCATGGAAGATGCTCAAGGTTCTTAAAGCCATGGGGAAGAGTTCAGAGGTCTGCATATCAGCATGGGGAATGCTAAGACAGAGTCAAATGGAAGAAGAGATAGGAAAGAGCATGTCACTATGAGAAGTCTGCATAGGGAAGTGAAAATCTACAGGGCTAATATTGAAAGAATTATAAAGGCCCAAGAAGAGATACGTCAGAGATTAAATATGTTGCATAATCAAGTTAACAAGGATTCTAGCACCAAGAAATAAGCTAATGCTAGAAAAGTATCAACATCTAGATCTCACAGCAAAAGTGATGATCATGGAAATGATAGGCAGTCAAGAAGAATGAGTAGGCTCCATTATTATCCAAGGAAGTCCAATAGAAGAACTCATGAAATTTCATCACCAGGAAGCATCCCACGTGTGTCTCATATTTGAAGGCAAAGAAGAAGGCCTGAGGTACACATCTTGCAAGGTGAACTCAGGAAAATAAAGCCACCTACTTTCAATGGTGAGAATAGGAAAGGAGAAGAGGCAGAGGCTTGGATAATGGAAACAAAGAAATATTTCCAACCACATGACTACCCATCCCAGGTAGAGGCTAGTATTTCCACCTACCAATTGCAAGGAAAATCATCCATGTGGTGGGATACACTTAAGAAAGCCAAGAACCTCAATGAGAAGAGAATATCATGGAGGAAATTCAAAATATATTTCCAAGAGAGATATTTGTCTGAGCATTAATATGAGAGAAAGATGAAAGAGTTCTTTGAAATCAAGTTGGGAACCATGATAATGGAGGAATATGAGAAGCGGTTATTTGAATTGTTGATGTATGTTGACTTCATCAAGGATGAGAAGGTTAAAATCTAGAGGTTTCTAAGTGGGTTAACCTCCTTCTATAGTGACAAGATTCAATATGACAACCCCAATACCTTGGAGGAAACCATAAGGAGAGAAATTCACCTTTATGAGCAAAGAAAAGGAAGGCTAGTGTTCCAAAAGACTTGGAATGACAGGATGAAAGAGAAAAAGTATCAAAGGCATAAAGGTTTTAAGCCACACTTTTTCAGAAATAACTCCCAAGCAATTCAGGAAATCCAAGAAGCCAAAAATGATCAAAAGAATGTAGATTCATTTGGGAAAAGGCCAAGGAAAGATCATGTTCAATGTTATGGATGTGGGGGAAAACACTTATCTAAGGAATTCCCTCATTAAGGAGAAAGAATGAGGATTTTCCACAACATTCAGGAGGCTCAAACAGTGGGAGACATGGGAGGAAGTATGCCAAGGATTGTTACAAGGAAAATGTCTCTACGACTAGGGGAAAATCACAACAGGTGAAACGACACCCAAAAATCAACTCTAATCTCAAGTATGATATATAAATGAAATTCTAATAAGACAAGGATAAGATCCTACCTCATCTGGACATTCGAAGAAGACCACCTTTGAGCACGTGACCCAAATCTTTATACCTGCAAATTGCCCTCAACAACCAAGATACGCAAGCATATGGTGATAATATATGATGTCATCATATAAATTAGCATAATCCATTAACATACATGAATAATATGCCCATGGAATAGTAATTCAAATATTTGCAAGATATCAATTGGACGATAAAATAGTATTTATATTAAAATAATTAGAAGAAGTACATAGGTGACAAACTTCTGTAATGACACATATCGAAACCGAGAAACCAAGCCCCTCCAGCTGGGCCTCTTCCACTTCAATCCTCCACAAAGGAAATCCATATATAGGATTCAATGAAGTTCTCAATCACAAATTAGGAAGAGATTGGGGGTTGAACACAAGAAGTTCAAACTTTCAAGGACAAAGGGATACAGACTCAATATGAAGTGAAATTTCTCCAGAGTGTCTTTGCTCTCAAAGTTGAATTGTCTATTAGGCTTGGATATGGATAAATTTATAGCCTCCAAATGGAACTGAAGGGTCGAGTCAGATCATTTCCAGTATATGGAAAGTCAAGGATCATGGACCTCATGACATGGCATGGAAACCCAACATATTTTTTTATTTTTGAGCACCAAACCTAATGTACGTGGGTTGTAATGGAGCAACTTGTGTATGCACTTGTCGTATAACTGATAGGGTGCATATATGTATAAAAATTTGCATTTTTGGATTTGGAATGAACAAAGAGGGGACTTCAAGTCTGAAGAGAGAAATGGAAGGTCGTCCAAGAAAGTTGCATGGAGTGAGGAAAAAAAATTGTAACAGATGCCCCCTAATGTGTGAGGTCGAAGGAATATCTGTGATGGCCGAAATAAATTATAATTCCAAAAAGTGGAGTAATGAAGACTCAACTGGAAGTACTAATTTCTCATGAGAATATTACAATCCATAATGGCTTTGTACACATGGTTTCCAATCTTAATTACATTGCATATCCATGTGGAAATATATCAAATAGTTGTTCATAGCCATGAATAAGCAATACAAAGTGGACATATTCCATAGGTTGTGATAGTCACAAACAAGACATAGTGGATTCCAATATCAAAATCAACTAAATATATTTGTATACAATGGAGTACAATCTGATCTCCCATGATCACTAAAGTCATATATGTATTGGTCCAATGAAAGACAACAATAAATAAGGAATGTTCCTACTCTAAGCTGGAGGTCTTCTACACTATCCGTCAAAGGTGTAATTCTACATCATGTGAATAGAGGAGTTGAGGTTGAACACAATGAGACTTTGTTTGATTACCGTTCATTAAGGTATACCATTAACAAACGTGAGACAACCCATTGATAATGAAAGTAGGTATCAAGGCACCAAGTACATTCCACAAGTGTGAATAAGGGTGTTGAGGTCTAACACTTGAAAAATCCATCAATTAGGAGACATTGATGTATTCCCAACTATCGATGGCAGGATAACTTGCCACTGATGACTACAAGCCTCTAGGTATTCATAGGAATCTAGGTCTCATTTCCAGAATAGATGAGTTGAAGTCAATGGAAGGAGACCCACTAAAAGGAGAGCATTAAGGAATCTCTCATCATCCAGCATGAGGTACAAAGAAATAGATTGATGATTAGGAGGAGCTCAAACAAATAGGATGTTCACAAAACAACGACCATGGGTTTCCCTTGCATGCACCATATGCAAGTAGTGCATGAAAGAGACCCTATGAATAGCATCCAATAAGGGAAAATGTTGAAAAAGGAGAGGAAACCACCAATAGGGATAATGGAATCCAAGACACTGCATGAATCCCAATGTGTGAATATATTTCTTGTCATCGAACACAAGGTAAACCCCCAGTCAGGGAACAATGAGGAAATGCCATATGTTGTGTTCAAGGTTATCTACCCATGATGAAAGTAGGCCCAGGGTGAAAGGTAGGACAAAAACTTCATGTGATTCTGAGATACACTGAGGGTATGGATGACATGCAAAGTCAAGAGTTCTAATAAATGGTTGACATAGGTATTTAAACTTCCTTTGAACAAGAGCATGAGACATATGGATAACTCAAGCAACATAGACTTGATAATGATCATTGATAAAAGTTTGTGACGCGGGAGGCATCAATAAAATATCCATAGGGACTGGAAGAATAACCAGTCGGAGGAGTAAATTCTAAGTAACAATCTCAGCTTACTAAGGTCATGCTAAACCAAAAATTTGGATAAAAATGGACTCAAATGTTTTTTCTCTGTTCAAAGGTGACATGACTATTGTCGATACAAGATAACATTTTTTTCCAGCCTGTCTTTTTTTTTTGTTTTTCATAAGCAAAGAAATGGTATGATACAAGATAGGAAACGAGTGTCGCACAAATAGTTCCAAGCAGTAGAACATACATATGATTAATGCATGGAAGTGCATGTGGGGCATGGACACTCGAGGGGATGTTTCCTCTAAGGGTAAAGGCTATCAAGCTGCAAAGGAAATATGGAGGGAACTGCTTGGCTAGTGATGTAAATTGTGGAGGCAATAGGCTTATAATGAGAAAGTGGGAACCAATAGTAGGCTCAACAATGCAATCAATATGATGGAATGCAATTACAAATTAACTCGAAAAATGCCTTTTTTTGTTGATTTAGTCCCCTAGGCCCAAAAAAAGTATAAAACAATATCTAGGAGAACTCTTCTAACCAATGGTGACTAAAGTATTATTTTTTCGTAAGTAGTATACTTGGTCCAAAAAATGGTTAAACTTATACCAAATAGACATCCTTTCAAAACCATTTAACGAGTGTGAAAGAGACAAGTTCACTCGGCAATCTTTTCATTTTTGGGGGAGTCGGAAAAAATATTAACCAAGACTCGGGGGGAATCCCATAGGTAATGGTTAGAATTATTGTGAGTAATAAAATGGGGTTCAAACACAAAGTCATATTGGGAATATAAGGTACTCTCATTCCTATGGAATAACTTCTGCATGGGCACCAAATTACAAAAAGGTTCTAACTAGGGCACCCATGTTTGGTAAGTCTCTACCAATTAATAACGACACTTCTAGTAGCAGTCAGGAGGTTATGTGTCGCTAAGAAATGGGTTCATACCTAGGGTGTATGGACCATGGTCATAGGATGACGCAAGAATGCAAAGTGGAGTGAAAACCTATCCTATATGTTGATGAAAGAATATACCTGACGAAGTCATGAACGGGCGGTAGGACATTGGAAATCCATAAAAACCCCTGGAAAAAGCCACTAAAAACCAAGTCTTTCCACTATGAAATTAGTCCATATGGTCAAAAATAGAAAATAACTATAGAAATTGGGTAAAACAAATCTACTAATAGTAAAAATAAAACATTTTACCATACTATTTGAATTTTTTCATCCACATAGTGCATTTTAGGTCATTTTTCCCAGGATCTTCGAGTGGGGATTACGGGAGCTATGATAAATGGAATCAGAAACCATCTAGACCAAGTAAGTTCCCATCCCATCCTCTTCAATTTAAATGGTTTAAATTCTAGTTTTGGTCCCCATTTTTTATTCTTAGAGGTCATTACAGGGAAAATATGGTGTATGTGGGTGAAAGATCAACGGGTCGCATATGTGACCCCATATACATGAGAAAAGTGAAGCCTTCACGCATATATGAAGCCCTATACACAATTTTCATAATGTAAGCCCATGTACAATTCCATGAATAAGTTTTTGAAAGGGTTTTAACTCAAAAAATAATCTTTCCTTTGCAAGATGGTTATTGAAAGGAGGGAAAGGGAGCTTGAGGAAATAGATGCAGCAGTGAGAAGAGATGAAACGGCACAACAAGATTTGAAATGATGTGGCCTTTATAAATTTTGGGCTCTCAAAGGAATGAGGGCTCAAGTGAGGTTACTCCAGTTACTGGTAAACTACCGGGATCCAGAGACAGAGTCTTTCAATCTTGATTGGAAACCATTGAGGATCGAAGTGGACGATATATACTTTATCACAGGATTGTCTCGTCGAGGTGAGGTGGTGAATGTCAAGGCCCTAGGGGATGGAGGTGGTATGACTATGGAGGATTACATTTCCACCCATTGTGTTGCATGCATAGATAAAGTAGGGAGCCAAATCCCTATCAGAGAGATCAAGAACCTAAGTCTAAAGATCAGCATGCTTGTACTCACATGGATTTCAGGGTCAACCTCATTGCACCAGGAATCAAGGCCACTCATTTTATATGCGATTGAGTGTTTAATACCCATTGTTTATGATTTGTTTACCTCACTTTTGGCCAACGTGGAGATCCAGTTGAAGGATTTAAAACAAGGGAGAATGATAAATTTCGGATTTGCATCCATACTTTGTATTTTTTTCTTTGAGAGGGTTCCAATTTTGAGCCCTAGAGTAGAGATTACTCCACATGGACTATGTGATCCATCCATGTCACGGTGGACTGATGTGATGAGGTGGATAGGAGGTGGTAGGGTGCCAACCCCCTATAATGATGAGTTCTTTTTCTAGTGGCATTGACAGGTCATAGCCATTGACGACTATCCTTACAGAGGGATTGACTACAGAGGGGATCCTGACATTCCATTTCCACCATGTTCCACCTATGGTGATATTGGTAAGAAATGATTTTTATATATTTCATTTTTTTGTGTGTGTTTCAATTTTTGTAAAGGAAAAATAAAAAATGAAAATATTTTTGCATGGTATCAAGTATTAACAATTGCTTTGCTACACAGACGTAGGTCCACGACAACCAGATGGATTCCCATGACATTGATGAAGGGGTCGAGGAGACGAGCGAGTAGGTGAGGAAGTAGAGAGAGTTCTACATAATGTGCAAGGGAACACATCTCGATTGACACATAGGACTCCTATGGTTCAAGTGGAGGATCTATTAGAGGTGATGTAGTGACAGGTGGTGGGTGTACCTTGTGCATGGGTGTGGCTCTTCTGGCATCTTGCAAATTTCGTAGTGTGCTATCTTGATATGCATATGACACCACATGCATATATTCCATGGTCGTGCTATGTACCATCCATATATGTATTTTGAGGGTGTGATCCCCATTTTGTACTATGACACCATATTTTTTGGACTTGGAAGGATGAAATATAAAAAATTTGGTCTTTGGCTTTACTTATGTATCTTACAATGTGTAAATGTATGAATGTGTTTTTTTACTTAGTTATGTGACAAATGCCAATCTAAAATGTAATTAGCATATGCATCATATGCTTGATTAGAACTTATAGGGATGTGATTATAAGTAAGCAAATCAAAGTACAGTTCCAAAAGTCATACCCATTAGAATCGTCGGAGTAGAGTAGAATCTATCACACGATAATTGTCATTTAACTGACATATGACTAACTAGGAGTCTAGACAAACTTCTAAATATCAAACACCATGTGAAATGGTGTCAGGTAATAGCTATATAATGACATTATACTCAGCCACATTATTCGTTGATGGTTCTAGAAAAACGCCACATAAAGACACCAGTTGGCCCTAATGTGAGTAAACAACCCAAGCAGTGGAAGACATGTTCCGCGTATGAATAATGCCACCATCCGCGAATCTTAAGTGAACCGAAGATTCCGTTGACATCCTCCAACCAAGGGAAAAATTGATAAGCAAGTCGATGACACAAAGGAAAAGATAAAGAAGTATATACATTATGATACACTAGTATACAAAGGTCACGCCTGAGTTTGAGGGCCCAAGCGTAATACCTTTTAATGTAGATCCCATTTCTAGGCTCATCCAGCATGTTCCCCACATAATATTATAATTCATAGGATCCTTTCTCTAATATACATCGCAGGATATAAGGACCATGCCACATGGGGTTGAACTTACCTTCCCCCAGTGGTTCTTTGGCTTGGTTATAAAGGAGAACCAAGTCACCCTCAACGTATTGTCGGGGATAGACATAATTATCATATTGAACCTTAACATTGTGTTTATCTTGACACTACTCATCGAGGTGCTCCAATTGCATGAGGCATTCTTCAATATTGAATGTATCAGGTAGGAGCTCAATTGCCAATTTAATGGAAGGGATTTCACATTCAATCAAAAGAACCGAATCCATGCCATGTGCTAACTGAAAAGGAGAGAAACCAGTGGAAGTATTTACCATGGTTCAGTATGCCCAAAGTGGAGGGTAAAGTAGGGTAAGGTGGTCATATTTACAAAGTTTACAGGGAAACTTCACCTTCTACTTCTCTTTCTTTCCCTCGCTAGCATTATTATTCGATTTATCATTATTATTGTCATCCTTGGATTTGTTATTATTTTTCCCACCATTACGATTATTACCTCGTCCTTTATTATTTGTCCCTCATGGTTGTTGATTACCATTCGAGTTAGATGATGATTATACAGAATGCACATCCCCTGACTTTGTGGTGGTGGAGGACAAAGTCAAAGCTTGTCCTACTACAGGTTGGATTAGAGACAAATATTTCAACTGATTCATCACCAAGTCTATAGTCTTAGAATTTGTGGAGCCTATGATGCCATCGAAATGAGGCATGGGATTTTGTATAGGATCGTATTTTGACCGCGATGCATCGAGGAGAATTTCATAAAGCATCCCAGATTGAGCATATATATGGTCCAATTGTTGGGCTTTGAAGATGGCTTCTTCCTCATATGTTACTCTAGATGTAGAAACATCCTTCGAAATATAAGGCAACAAAGACTTAAGGAACCATTCCAACAGAAACTATGGAGGAATGTAGGATTTAATAAACCTTTTCCATCTGCGCCACTCTTGGATATTATCGGAGATATGTGTGGATTTATATTGGCGAAAGGTCGACAAAATTTCTATGTCGGCATCCTAATGAACCAGTAATTGGAAGTGGTTGAGAAAAACAGATACCATCTGATTGAAAGTTCCATATGTTCCCCCAGGTATCTCAATGTACCATTTCGCAACAACCCCCATGAGGATGTTTTGAAATAGCCTCCAATGAATAGAATTATCATTTAGGGAGTTAGATGAGCACCGTAGATGGAAATTAGTCACATGATCACTCGGGTCCTCACTAGTCTTGCCTTCGAATTTGGGAATGTCTGAAGGAAGCTTGGTGGGGATGGGGGGCCATGATGGATCGTGATGCACATGGTCATTCATTAAATTCGATAGATCTGGAAGATTAAGTGTGGCCAAAAAAGTGAGTCGGGGTTATGGTGTCTAAGCCCATGCTCCATGTAAATATTGGGGCTAAGGGATTCCATACCATCTAGGGTTATGGTATATACCATGGCCCTGTGTATTAGGATTGTATCCTCCTCAAAACTGATTCATGAAAGGTTGTAAGGGCACCATACCCACAAAAGAGGCATGATAAGGATTATATATGTTTCCCCCAAATGAAGGCACTTCATGCTGGGGGTTTCCCATACTGTGAAACTAACTCCCTTTGGATCGAACACTAGAGGACAGAGGGGTATTCTCCATGATAAATGCACTCATCAGAATCGACATGGAGGAAAAGGGAATGAAGGAAAAAATATAGGAATTAAATTGACAGCCCATTTGAGCACTCCATCCTGGAGAACTAAAGCTAGGACTAGGCCCAGAGGAAGGAGAATTCCAACAACCAACTGTAGGATTCGCTTGGCAAATATGACCTCCACCAAACTAAAAAGGAACATAAGGAGGCGTTGTTCCTCTAGACCCAAAACTAGGATTCACATCAGTCGTTGAAATGGAGGATGAGAGTTGTGATGTCATGTCAGTCATACCAAAATAAAATGGATTAGAGGCCAAAGGTATTGACTGAGAATCATGACTCGGCATATCGAAAAGAGATCTAAGAGGTTTTGTTCTCATGGGTCGAGCAGATCTCATGGGTTTTGTAGCAATAGGTAAGGGAGCCTCTAGAACCCACACCAATGAGGATGAGGGAGTCGAGGGGATCCCACTAATCATAGAAGAGAAGGGAGTCAAAGGACTTCTCGAGAAGTTCATATATGACTCGGTACTCATAGTTGGATTATCACAAGTCTGGTAGGTGGAGATATATGTACCACTCGTATTAACTCTACGCATTTTAGAAGGAAACTTCGGTAAAGGATCAAAACATGGTGGTAACTTCAACAGATGAAGAGACTGGAGAGGAGGTTGGTCTTGCTCCATGATGACTCAGAACTTGATATATATAAAAAAATCCTAAGGCAAACTAATAATTAGAGAGCACACCAAAATAAAGCAAAAAGGCCAATGCACAAAAACAGGATATAGTGGTTGAAAGGGGCCTCTCGAACAAAAGTAGGTATGCCTCGCCCAAGATGGGCTTGAGACACCCTTCAATAGAGTGGAGGTATCATAATCTGTTATAAGGTCCCTCATGGGATTAACAGCGTAGTCGGTCAGATCCCCCCTGAGAGGTAATCCTCCATAAAGGTTGTGTGTTGTTCGACCTTTATCTGACTCAGGGTACCTGTAGAATAACCCTTGCAAGTAAACTATGTGGCTATCTATGTCAAGCGACTAGAGTCACCATGATCTAACCAATGCATAGGCGAGTAGTCACAAGTTTGGTCCACCATATGGGTAGATTATAAAATCCCAAAATCTCGAAAGAACCACCTCTCATAGAGGTAAAGGTACTAGCAAGAACCCCAGATACGAATAGAACATGTTGTAATCTAAGGGAAAGTAGAGAGAGTTACCAATAGAACCTTACATAGACATTATAGAGATGCATACACATAGACATATAGATATACATAAGTAATGAGAGCCCAAAGAGGAGTCATTTTATTATATGATAAACAGTACAAAAAAATTACATATATCCTCTCCCATGAAGATATATGAGCCTTCATATGCTTATGTATTTATACCTCTAATAGGGAGTTGTAACCGCTTAACTGCTTGGATCGGTCAGTTATCAGAGACTCTGGCCGACTTCTACTTCTAACTATGTCGGTCGACCAACAATTTCTAAGTCAATCGTTGTGTCTAGTCGATAGGGTTTACTAGCCCCTACAACATCTCCCCCCACCTCAATTCCTTGCTCGTCTCGAGCAAGAGGGGGTTATACAAAAAAAAAAAAATCTCATATTTTAATTACAAAATTACAATAGATGAATAAGTATAGATGGGGTAAGAAAGAGAAGTATGTAAGAAGAAGAGACAAGATCATTATTTAGTCATCCAACTCAAGGTTCTATTTCTGACTGAGATGGTGTGCCTGGAGTTCCACTACTAGCTAAATCAACTGCATCTCATATGCATGGTGTTCTTGTGTTTTACTAGGTGTTATATATCTAATTTCTATGAGTAGGCTACTTCCTGGATACCATTACATACTTTTTGAATTTCTAAAACTCTATTTCGACGTTACCCTTGGTTTGGTTTCCCAATCATTTCTTCTTGCACTAGAGTGTTTCTTAGAAGTTTTTTTCCAAATTTTCTTTGTGCATCCAGCGCAAGAAACACTTATTGTTGCTACCTTCAAAAATGGGTGGAGGAAACCCCATAGGAACCCCATGCACCTTTATGTGAAGGGGAAATTCCTCTTCTCACATTTGAGCCAAGATGGCTGACCTGCTTTTGAATTCTGGAAATTTGGACCACGAGGGTCATCAACTGCTAACTTTAGCCAGCTCATGGATTTTTCACCAGTATTTAGCTTTCTGTAGAGTGAAATTTCTCCTTCCTTGGTTTTTTTATATAGAGTTTTAGGTTCATAATACTAACCTTAGTTAGAATTGATAACGGAATTTCCCAGCACGAGGCTCAAATTCCCCAGATTTGCAAAGTATAGGAAAAGGAGGTAGTTACTTATTCAAATCATGTTGTTATGAGTGAAAATGATTTGAGGTGCAATAGTAGGTATGGATTATCTTAATTGGATCGTTACTTGAATGTGCATAATGGATTTTTCACGTTGAAGTCTCTATGGTTGTTAAACAGATGCTTGTGCAAACACTCTCATGTGATAAACCTGATGGGTTCTGTGTGAACATCGTGTGTGATAAGGGAATTTGTAGATGGTTGCAGCATATTTTTCATTATGACGTCAATCATTGTCAATTTTGTTATGATTATCCTTTTTTTCTGGCATGAATTAAATGTACTTAGTGTGCTAACATCGACATCTCTTCGACCCGTTCTGTTATGGGTTCGACCGACCAGATCTCGATTGTTGAAGCATAGTCGATGTGTAAACTAACCGACCAGGGTTGTTGAGCCATCTTTATTACTTGATTGACTTAGTATTTCTCGGTGATGGCTTGCTTGTTCATTTATTTTGCTGAATTCTGTTGAGTAGGACTGATGTCGTCTTTTTCCATTCCATTCATAATTTCTTGATTTATGTTCATATGATCTTTGCTCACATGTACCGTGCTCACCTGAACCACGCTCGCTTGCTCATGGAATGGTCCTTTCACTGGATTATTTTCTTATGAGTATTTTCCTTAATTCATTCGAAGGTGTAGAACGTTTAGAATATCTTCTGCTATCTTGTCTTCAGGATTGACCATGGGATACTTTCTCTCTCCATTTTATTATTTCTTTTCCTTTATTGTTATGGATACACCTTACATACTTTAACTTTTCAGTTTTTTACCTAACTTTGTCTAACTTCCTTTTTTGTTTATTATTTTTAAGCAAGCTTTATTTATTACAAGTTTGATTACTTATTTTATTTAGTTCATGTTGGCAACTCCTTGTTATTTTTTGTTAACAGGGTTCTCTTTTCTTTTATACTTGGTATTTCTTTAAATGGGCTCCATTAATTAGTTTCTTAAATGGATGCCCCAATAAAGTTCTGAGTTGGATCACCCCGTTCGATCAAATTTCTTCCTCCACATAAGGCCCCAACCATGTTGTTTCCAATTGTTTGCGTTTTACTTTCATACAACTGTCATACAGTAAGACTAAGTCTCCCTCTTTTATATCATTTTTCTTTAAGTGACAATCATGCCACACTTTTTACTGTTGTTTCTGAACTTCTTGATGATGAATCACTATTAACCTCTCTTCCTCCAGTTTGTTCAGTTGGTATAGTGGGTCATTCAGATTTTGGCTCTCATCAAATTTTGCTATAGCTATGACCTTGTCGGAATTAGTCCAAAATTGTAGCGGAATTACAGCTTCTTGTTCGTAGACTAGCTTGAATGGTGTATGTTCATATCTTTTGAATGTTGATCTATATGCCTAGAGGATTCTAGAAATCTTATCATCCCAATCATCTTTATTTATACCACAAATTTTCTAAGTCCCATGTGTGATGTTTTATTGAATGCTTTGAATGCTCTGTTTGCTTTTGGGTGGTAGGTTGTCATTTTTCTATAGTCGATTAAGAATTTTTCCAGTAAAAAATTAATTGTTTCATTTACAAAGTGAGTTCCCCGATCATTGATTAGTGTCAGAGGGAAGTGTTGACGGGCGAAATTGACCGTTCGTCAACTGGGAGAGTGGAATCGGTCCGGGGTTGTCTAAATAACCCAAGTCGTTTGGAATGGACCACCCTGACGAGTTTAACGGCTCCGTTGGCTTCTCTAAGGTCTTCTATGAAAACCAAAGAGAGAAATGATCTGAGCTAAGTAATCTAACACTAAATACAACTAATGAAACAAACTAAACTAACTAACTAAAATAAAGGAAACTAGAAACTAATAAAGCAAAGAAAAGGAACTAATATATTAAATGAAAACTACTCTAACTATTCTATCTACAAACTATAAATTACTCTTATAATAACTCAAATAAACTATCTAATTATCAGCTACAATATCTCTTATTCACAAATGTATACTATGAACAATCTACAGATTTGATTAAAACCTGCAAAACTCATGTATTTTCTGCCCTAAGACAGCCAAGAATCTCTTTTTGTTTTTTATATTTTATGAAAAAGAAATAAACATTACTGAAATTAAACAATCTAATATAAATCTAAGTTAGATTACATCTAGATTAAACTACTTAATCGAAACAGTAAACAACAAACTAATTGACCTGGAAACACTCCAAGTCTGCCCTGTGTATGATGACTTCTTAAGCTGGTTGGAGGAAGAAATTCAAACCGTTTAGTCCTTAAGCTTCTCCTAAACGATCAGCTATGCTGCTCCTTGAAGTGTTTTACAGGACAAACAAGACATAAAAGAAAATCATAACAATCTTCTGATTATAAACTCCTGCAATAAGGGAAACCTGTTATGCAGAAAACTTATATGTAACAATTCAATCTATGAAGAAGACAAAGCTATCATTCACAAAATGAATCAACAACTGTTATGTCTTTTATCTATTTGGAAGAGACAATATATGGATCACAGTAATAAAATTATATCATTTGCATTTGATTTAGATAGCTAAAGTAGTCATAAACCATAAGCAAAGTGATATACAAAACTTGAAACAAAGTGTTGATATATTGAAAAGAAAAAGCTATGACAAAACATCAATTCTGCTCCAGTCTGTAACAGAATTACATATCCTTGTTCTCCCACAACTGAGGATGATATTATTACAAAAATGAGCAGCATTTATAAGTTTTTCCACAAGGTAAAACCTCCTTGTGGAAGTTAAAACTGCTTTACAAAAATCTGGGAAGATCTTCCCAATATC
>JZKD02S2055626.1:283065-335508 GCA_000966675.3 Picea glauca | reverse complement strand
AGAATAAGCGCTTCGACCAACTTCTTCTTTAGAAATTCGAAGGATTCTTGGCAGTCTCGACTCCATTTAAATTCAACATATTTTCATAGAAGCTCATCCATTGGGAAGGTGATGGCTTTTTAGTGGTGTATAAACTTCTTATAGTATCCAGTATGACCCAATAGAATTTTGATGTTTTTTTTTTATTTATGAGGGGTTTTATATCAAGGATAATATTTATATTATCTATATCGACCTTCACTCCATATTTACATACTACATGTCCTAGAAATATTCTAATATGTGTGGTGAATATGCATTTGCTGATGTTAAGTGATAGTCAAATCTATCTACAACATTCTAACATTAGTCAAATCCATTGTATGTGATTTATGAGTAGACTATATATTGTCCAATTGTCGAAGTATACAACCATGGTTTTGTAGATGTACTCTTGAATTCTTTGACCACTATTCTTTTAAACACTATTGGCATGTTCTTTAGTTCAAATGGCATGATTCTGTAGGGAAAAAATCCAAATTATGATACGAAAGTTGTTTTTTCCTGATCTTATTTTGTGATTAGCACCTGCTTATATCCTGAAAATCCATCAGTAAATGAATAACATTCATCAACAGTGACTTGATTTATCACAATCTGTTTGTCCAGTCCCCAAAAGTTGACACAAACTCTTAACTTCTTCGGATCATGCTTCTTTGGTTGTGCCATCATCGGACTCTCCCATTATGCTTTGTCGATAGGATAAATAATGTATTCTTGCAACATTCCTTCAATCTCCTTTTCAACGATTGTTTGTACTTATGTGCTAACTTGTATGGTCTCTTTTTAATTGTATTTTCTCTTGGGATCAGTTCAATCTTGATTTCACCCATTTTCTTTACAAGTCCTTTCAGGTCCTTGTAGTCACATGCAAAAACATCTTGGTACTCTTTTAATAGGCTGACTATGTCAGTTGTTTGCTTATCATACCAATAATCACCTACTCTCATCATTTTTGGTCAGTCATCATTTGATATGTCAAATTCTTTTATTCTTATTGTTATCACTGAAATTTCGTTCGCAAATGGTTACAGGAATCCAACTTCTTCAAACAGCTATGTGTTCACCCATGAACCAAAATTACCAAAAAAGCATTTCCAAAAGGTCCAAAACTATACAACCAGTTATAAAATCAAGATGCACTATGACTACACAGGGTGCACATGCACATGCGCCATCAAGAAATCCAGGAAAAGCACACATGTGCATGATGTGCAACTATGGACGCTAAAAGCCACATACACCTGAGAACAATGCATTTATGATGTTGGTCTCCCTCCCACCCACTTCTAGTTCAGCTTCCAAGTCAATTTGACATCCAAATCTTGGCTGGATCCAGCTGGGTGGTTAGTCAAAGACCCAAAGGTGCCCTAAATAGCCCCTTTTCACACTAAAAGTTGGTTGCACAATACCTCAAAGTGGTGCTATAAAACAAGGCCATGGGTGCACTACATTTTCAAGGAATTCATTTGCAAGGTTATGATGTTGCTATTCTCTTGGGGAAACCTCTTTTCTTATCAAGAGCATACTAGCACCATCCATTTGGGAAATCCACATCAACTTTTGAGTGGGTTAGCTTGGGATTCTTTCACCATTTCTTTCAAGTTTCCAAGTTGTAAGAAGAGCTCAATCTTGGGGGTCCAAGAGCCCTCCCTTGGAGGAAGAAGGGACCCAAAGTCCCCTTTCTCTTTGGTGTTTTCTTTTCACTAATACAATCATTTCTATTGGTGACATGAGTCTTGTTTGTTTCTTGTTCTTATGTCCTTATGCACAATAGTTTAGTTGTTTTTTTCATTTCCTAGTTTAATTCTTAGCTAGTCTTTTATGTTTATTCTTCTAACCCTTTCCTTTACTGTTGTCTTGCTTAGCTAACCCAACAAAGCTTGTAAGCACCTCTGTTTTTCTCATTTAGGTAACAAAAGAGTTGCAATAGATTGGTGACTCCATTGGGGAAAGGTATCAATTTCCTACCCCATTTGGGTTATTTTAGCTCTTATTTTCACTTAATTAACCTTCAAATACCATAACCGGCCCAAGCTGACCTGCAAAACATCAAATTCAAAGCTGAGTTGAGATAATCCCATCCGGTATTTTCTTCACGGTTGTGTGTGACAGTTGTGCATGGGTTTATTGGCCCACAATCACGCATCATGCGCACGTGCGCCAAAATCACTGCATTACTTCACGCCTTCTACGCACCTACGCTCAAAAATATTTTTCGGTTCATACATTGGCACTCAGAGCGCCTCTGTCTAGTCTGAAACCCGCGCACCTGTGAAAAAAGCACACATTGTAAGATCTTTTATGATCTATTGAAGGCCCATAACCTTCTTAAAGATAATTCCATGCATGTTGTAATCTGCACCATGCTAACAGTCCCTCTCATAAAAAGGGATTAGTCAAAACACATAGGCACTTAGGGGTTAAAAATCATTATTTTTCCTCTATTTTATTTTTATTTCACCACATGGACGTCTTTCTTTGACTAAAAGTTGGAATCATTCTACATCACATATAAAACTTGGATTGGGACTAGAAATTGGATATCAAACGTTGAGTATGCTCTTCTCTCATGCTCCAAAGTGATCTTGAGAATCAGAAAGAGGTTGAAAGACAATTTCATCTCCCTTAAAAAGATAAAATCTTTAGGAGAGGACAATTGCCCCCTCGGGACTCCTCTTAGTTTATTTTTCAAACACATCTCAAGATTGTAACGGGCCCATACATGCCCACATGCTACAAAGATAGGATAGTGTTGAAATTTACTTTCTTAGATTAAATCACTAGGGAAGTTTAAATATTTTGTAACGGGCCCATACATGCCCACATGATCACAATCTAGGATAGTTTCAAAGCTTTCTTAGATTAAATCACATTAGGGAGTTAAAGTAATAGTAAAGGACCCACATGTCCACATGCTAGCTTCCTAGGGACTTTTGAATTCCTCAAGGTTGTACCAATGACATTTAGTTAAATAGGTAATCAAAGACTTGTAAGGACCAAGCAAAGTCCACATGCAGCAAGGGGACACCTTATTCACTAAAAAATTGGAACAATTTCACCCATTCACACACAAAAGTCACTTCTCACTTACATAGTTTTCATCTCGAAACGTGGAGGTTGAAGTAAGTTTCCTCCAAAGGGATTCTGAAACACCCCACCCTTTTCTTGATGAAACTATCCAGTCCCACTTAATTTCAATGAGATTGGCTCACACCCCCAATCTCTCAAACAACCACATCTAAAAAATTTCTAAAAACTCACTAAGTTTTCCTCCACAAGAGGTGCCAAAAGAAATCTTTTAGTCTAGGTAGGATTTCGGGGATAAGCATCCAAATAACTCCCCGTTATCTGGTTCTCACATTTTCAAAACAATAGAAGTTGTCAAATAGGGAACTTTAAATCTTCCAAGTCAAGTGTTCCTAACACCATAAGGAACGGAGATACCTGTGAAGGGTTGAAGGCCGAGGTCTAGTTGTTCTGTGCGTCCCCCCTTGAGGCACCCACCTCTTAGATGAGATCCAACTTGTGACCCATTTCTTAGCCTGAAAATCTAAATTCCGCACTTTGACCGAGGTACCTAGTGACCAAATTTTAGGACATCTACCCAGGTGGCAATCGTGGGCTGCAATTGCACCTTGATCGGATTTTGTGTGGCTATTGGGAAATATCATGAGTTCTTTTCGGGATATGCCCTCTCTACCCCTCATTATAACTAATTGCTTCATCCTTCACTAGTTTCTCTTCCGGTGGCTTCAGACCCCACTGTCAAGTGCTATTGGAAGGTCCAGTGCTATTTTGAGAGGAAGGAGATTACATCCTTTAGGAAATGAGAATTTATTTTATTTTTTCCCCCACGTGGACAAAATCCACCTATCCAAATATATGCTTCTTTGTCAAAACACTTTATGTATGATGCCCTTCTTATTACATTTGATTTAGATATATATCGTGTAAAGTTCAAAAATTGCAGCAAAGGCTCTTGTTTATTTATTGCTCTCACCACGATTCGCGAACATTCGCTCAGCTAGTCAGACATCATAGGGGACCCACAGAACCCCCGTCATTCCAAACATTTGCTAAATCTCCCTCCTATTCTAGGGGGAGTTCCTAGTCTTGCCAACTCATCGGCTCCAACTTCTCACACTCCTGTGAGTGCCACAATCTTGGGATTAGCTTTGCTTGGTTCCACCTTACTTGGGTCCAATTCCCAAGATCCACCTTCCACTTGCTCTCCTTTACATGGAAGTGGGGGGCCAAATTCCTCTGAAGGGGGAAGTACAAACCCACCTAGTCCCCTCGAAGGGTCAGGTACTTATAACACGCACACTATGGTCAGAACTAATCCTATGCCACCACCCCATATGCCATATTTAGCTTCCCTCAACATACCAGATCTGACTAAACTCACCAATGATCCCATATTGCACAACCCCACATGGCCGGCAATGCCTACAAAACTCCCTTCAGACATCCCCAAGTTTGAAGGAAAAGAAAGAGATGATCTTGCCAACCATATCATGACATTTCACCTATGGTGTTCTTCGAATAACATCATGGACGATTCCATCCGATTAAGGTTATTTCAGCGTACACTCACTGGCCCATCTGCCAATTGGTATGTCAAAGAAAAATTCGGGTCCCACGCGACTTTTGAATCTTTGGCAAAAGCATTTTTTACCTTCTTTCAATTACCCATTCCTCACAACAATGGCCTTGAACTACTCTCAGATTTCAAACAAACTGCCTCTACACATATTGCCAACCACATCCACGAATGGCGTTGATGATGTAGCCTCTGTAAAGTTGACACTACACCCCAACAGTGTCTCAATTGGTTCCTGAAATCACTTGTTTCCGTGCTTGCCAAAGATGTGGTCGTCACCTTTCCCTAGACCGAAGAATAATCCATTAGCAAGACCCAACAGTTTGAACTCATCTATGCCCAGTCTAGATACCTATACACGGTACTCCCAGATGCCCCAAAACCTGTGCCATTTGGCCAAGACAAACCGAGGATGTCTCATTCAGCAGACGAATTGATTTGTAACACTACACACCACAACCCACCACCTCAGCAACCACCCATGTATGGATCACCTCAATATTCGTCGACATATGGAGGAATCCCTTATTATTCTCCTCCACCTTATCAACAACCATACCATGTTTCCCTGACTCCACCCATAAGTGGACCCCCATCGGCACCCCTAAACCACCCACCTATCCAACCAAGTGTCGATACTCCCTCTACCTTGGCCTCTACCCTAAGCACTAGTGAAAGTGCCACTCCCTCCTATGTACCTTATGGAACATCGCCTCAACATAATCCATACTTTTCATTTTCTGGCCCCCCACAGCCTATGGCTCCACCATAAGGACCACCACACATTGGGGTTAATTTTGTTCAACCCTCTCCCATTCAGAAATATCAAAATTTTCAACAACTAAACACGGCAAATCCACCCAATCAATCAAACAATACCAGAAAGAAAGAAAAAAATCAAAACAATAATAATCTGGGACCAAGAGGAAACCAGAACCAACCCCAGCAGAACCAGTCTGTTGAGGGCAAACAAAAATAGGGGAATCAAAGCCCCTAAGGGGGAAACAACAACAAATTTCAAGGAAGGAACAACAACAATGTTAGGACCACCTTCCCTTGTGCCCTTTGCAGTGAGTTTGGTCACTATAGTCACCATTGACCCCAAATCGTTCACTTTAAATGAATGAAAGATTATGTGAATGGACCACGTCCCTCAGCACCGCCTGCACCTCAGCAGGCCCCACAACCATATGTGTAGCAACCCCCCCCCCAGTCATACTACAAAACCCCATCCCACACCAAGGGGTCATAAATACCCAACCAGACATGCAACCTACCCCACCACAGTTGGGACAATATCCCAATATGGGAACCTCTGTTGATTGCATTATCCTCCTTACCAGTGAGGAAGAAGTCCTTCTACAAACACGCAGTCGTCAGTATAGCACACCCCTTGAATCCACTCCCACTACCTCGGAAGAAATTTTGGTCACAACAGGACCCCCTCTCATAATTCCTCGCCCTAATACTAAAACCTCCCTTCATATTCCTCGCATCCCATTTCACAGGAATGTCCATAATCCTCAAGCTAGGGTAGCTCATAATTATAGTTTGGTCGATGACTTGGCACAATCCACGACTGCCATGTCATTCTTAGAGGTCCTTCAAACTTGTCCCACCCAGTGGAAGTCCTTACATTCCGCCCTGGGAGCAGTCGAGCTGGCTGATACCTGACTCATCACATTTGATCTCGACAGCGAAGAACCTCACCTCCCTACTCTTATTGCTTTTCAAATCCTTGTAAAAATTCGGAACATTACAGTTCACCGATGCATCATTGATGAAGGTGCATCCACCTATATCATGTCCAAATCCATATGGTAGAAAATTGGTTCCCCGGAACTCATACCCTCTGCCATTACCTTAACAGCCTACGATGGAAGACCCTCATCCCCTGAACGACTCTTCCAAAATGTCCCCGTCAAGCTCAGGGGAAAAACCATTCTGATTGACATTGAGGTTATCGACACCCCGCTCGACTACAATATCTTGTTTGGTCGTAGCTACATGTATGCTATGAATGTCATCGCCTCTTCTGTATTCTGAACCATGATGTTTCCCCATAATGGAAATATCATTACCATCTATCAAGTATCACATTACGAGCCTAACCCTTCATCCAACATCGATAACATCCTCCTTTTTATCCACACTAATCCTGATGCCTATCCACTCATTGAGATGGGCCCCGGAATCTTCAAAGACCCATCCTTGCTAGGGACCTACCATGGAGCACCACCGCTCCTTCATCCCTCCGAACAAGTATGTGTTGTATCCTCCAACAGAACAAATACTGAAATTAACCCCCCTCCCACCGAGGCCTCTTTCATCCCTGACGTCCCACTAGTCGCAGAACTTCTCCCTCGGGAATCCCCTGGAACTAATTCATCTCAACACATTCCTGATCTTCCCCGGGGCTAGATACCGGTTTGGGAAACAATCCCCCAAGCCCTTACCCAAATCCCTTTCTTTTACCCCCCACCAGGTGCACAAGATTTCCAGTTAGTTGCAATGATTACCCTTACTAATATGATGCTAGAAATCCCAGTTTGGTATTTACATCCACCTGAGATGGTTCCTCAACCATCCCTCCCTCCCCAAACAGAAGAAATCTCGATGAAGATTCCCATACTCACTCCCACCATACCCCCTACACCTCCACTCACTAACCCCCCTGCTACATATGGGGGCAGGTGAAAGAAGAAGGAGCCCACAACTCCACTTCCCCCACGCATCCAACCTCCTTGCGCACTATGCGAGAAAGATAGACACCCCACTAACAAATTCCCATCTCTCCCTAAATTACGTAATCTCATCCAACTCCCTCGAGCACCACCACCGCTCGTCGCTTCCTCCAGTATGGTCGCTATCTCACAGAACACAAGTAACAAAGGACTGCGAACCAAATTTTCATGCACCATCTGTCTAGAATATAGCCATTACATACACCACTATCCAGCGCTACCTCAATTCCAACAGACACTAACAGTTGTATGATAGAGATTTCAAAAAACACCCACCTCAACTCCTGTCACTGACATCCATTATGTCACAACCTCAGTCAACGAACGCATGAGATGTCCTTTCTCTCTATGTGAAACACTTGACCATTTCACATATCAATGTCCTATGATCATTGAATACAGTCGTTGTTAACTGGCCCCTATTCAAAATCATATGCCCCCTCCTCCAATAGCCCCAATAAATACCCTTACCCCATCAATTGATATGGTTCATATCTTCCCACCAGAACCTGAGGCACTCCCCTCTCCCCCATGATTCCTAGATGATTTATATGAGGAGTTACCCCCAGATCCCCCCAATTCTCCAATTCATTTCCCCACGAACATTCTACGCCTGACTACCCTTTTTAACCCACAATACTTAGATATTTGGTTTATGTCAAGCGAACCATCGCAATCCCCTTCCATCAATCCCCTTACATCTTTATCAGAAGGAGATAATGCCACAGTGACAGTCACCGAGATCACGCCTCTCGATCCCCTATATTCATGCCAGTTTCATTGTGATGAAGATATCCTCGAGGAGTTAACTACCCCTGATTACCCATGGGATGCGCTCCACCACAGAGCACTCTTTCTTTCACAAGAAGCCTTCACACCTCCTAACCAACACCCCATATACGCAGTCAAAACCAAATATTTTCTCCCATCAGGGCATATAGATTGGTTCAATAACCCTATCCCTACCCCCGACGCTTTCAAGGAAGGAAATATGGCCAATATATCCCCAACCATCAAAATAGATATTTCCATCAAATCTAGAATTCTCGAGGAAATCACCATTGGTGCTGCGTGTTCTCCAGAAGAATTCACCAACTACAAAGCCCTCTTCCAGGAATACCGGGACATTTTTTCCTGGTCATACACAGAGATGTCTGGCCTTGATCCCTCTATTGTTGAACATCACATAGACACCTGGCCTGATATCACACCTGTCCACCAAAAACAGCGGTCGTTATACCCATCCAAAGCAGCAGCCATCAAAGCCGAGATTGACAAACTACGTGATGTAGGGTTTATTTACTCCATAGCCTATACGTCATGGGTCTCCAACCCTATCCCTGTTAACAAAAAACAGGGCACTATCTGTGTCTGTACAAACTTCCGCGACCTCAATCACGCCTATCCCAAAGACAACTTTCCAACACCCTTCATCGACCAAATAATTGATGATTGCACAAGTCACGAGGCTTTGTCCTTCATGGAAAATTTCTCTGGTTACAACCAAATCCAAATTCACCCTGTCGCTCAGTACAAAACCACATTCACAACCCCTTGGGGCACCTTTGCGTATCATTTCATGCCATTCGGCCTCAAGAATGTCGGTGCCACATTCCAACGGGCCATGACATACATTTTTCACGATCTGTCTCATATCATCCTCACATACTTAGACGACCTCACCGCTCAATCTAAGAAACGCACTCAGCATCTCGATGATCTACGAATCATCTTCCATAGGTGTCATCGGTACAATATCCGCTTAAACCCCCTCAAGTGCGTATTCTGCGTCATTGTTGGGCCCCTTCTTGGGTTCATAGTTTTCCAATGTGGCATTACATTAGACCCCCTCAAAGTCCAAGCCATCACAGAAATTCCACCCCCATGGAATTTATGCCAACTACAGAGCCTTCAAGGAAAAGCCAACTTTTTACAACGCTTTGTCCCCGGTTATGCTACTCGTGCACATGGCTTCCTTAGCTTACTTCGTCATGACATCCAATTTCAATGGGATAAACATGCCCAAACCACTTTTGATGATATCAAAGCAGCTCTCTCCAACACCCCGTTGATTAGTCCACCTGACTATAACTGCGATTATCTCCTCTATATATCAGCTTCATTTGTTTCAGTAGCATAAGTGCTCATCCAAATAGGCGATGATGCCCGTGAGCATGTGATTTACTACATTAGTAAAAAACTTTCAGGAACACCCTTGAAGTAAAATCACGAAGAAAATCTATCCCTCGCAGTTGTCCTTTCAATCCAAAAACTATGCCATTACATCCTCCTTCGAACTACCAAAGTTATCACAGATTCCAACCCCATGCAATACTTGCTCAGTCGTCGAAAAATTAATGGTAAATTTGCTCGATGGATCGTCATCCTTCAGGAATATGATCTTGAATTTTCCACACCCAAGAGAAAGAAATATCTCATCCTTGCCGAACTTATCACAGCTTTTCCCTTTGACATTACCAGTTCACTGGTCAATACCAACCTCCCTGATAAACATCTTTTTTTTGTCCCCTCAGATGACCCTTGGTATGGTGATCTTCTTGTCTATCTTCGAACACAAAAATTTGGAAACCACCTCTCCAGAGATGATCGTCGACGTATTTGTCACGAGGCACCTCGCTACCTCCTCATCGAGGACATCTTATATCAGCGAGGAGTCGACACCATACTCCGTCGATGCTTAACTATTGATGAGGCCGACAGAGTCTTGAATGACTGCCACAACGGTGCTTGCAGAGGCCATCTCTCAGGGATGTCAACCGCTCAGAAAATCATCCGCGTAGGTTACTTTTGGCCTACATTATTTCATGACTGCATCCATGCCGTGAAACGATGTGATAAATTCCAAATTTATGCTAACAAAGCATGTGCACCACCTTCTCTTCTACACTCAGTCATCACCGTTGGTCCCTTTTGTAAATGGGGCATCAACTTCATGACTTGCAACCCTACATCCAGCAGCAGACACAAATACAAAGTCGTTGCAGTTGATTACTTTACCAAGTGGGCTAAATCCATGCCTACCTTCAACAACATCGCTGACACAGCAACACATTTTTTCTTTAACCACGTCATATCCTGCTTTGGAGTACCACTCCAACTAGTCTCCGATCACAGGAAACATTTCGAGAATGAGATTTTCATGGAACTCTCATCCCAGTTAGGCTTCTCCCACGAGTTTGCCTCACCATACTACCCTCAGTCCAATGAACATGTAGAAGTAGTTAACAAGGTCTTAAAAACCATGTTGCAACACATGGTTAACAAACATAAAACCAATTGGCATCATATGTTATTTTACGCGCTCTGGGCTTATCGCACAGCAGTCAAAACTGCCTCTGGTTTCACACATTTTCATTTAGTCCATGGGGTTGAGGCCACTCTTCCCATCGAGTGTGAAATTCCCACCTTACGCACCATTATTGAGCTATTACCCGACAAAGCCCCAATAGAGCAGTGTTTGTTGAACTTAGAATCCCTGGATGAAGATCGTTGATCTTCATTGCAGAACAATGAAGCAGCCAAAAAATGATCAAAGGCCACCTTTGATCGCCATGTCAACATTCACTCATTTAACGAAGGAGACCTTGCCCTCGCTTATGATATTTCTCACGATACCCTTGGCCATGGAAAATTTGAGTCCATGTGGCATGGACCATACATTATCCAACATTGCCTCAATTAAGGCACATACATCCTGGCCTCCCCCAAAGGCCATCCTCTCAAGGAACCCGTCAATGGGTTGTACTTATACAAATTTTACGCCTGAGCATAGATCTACTACACTAGGCTCTTTCTTTTTTTGTACGTCTTTTGTAGAGTTTTTAGTCTTCTTTTATCCATACCTACCGTCTAATCTATCACTCGTTTTATTGACAGATGCCACCTCCATCGGCCTACCACATCGATTACACTGACGGAGCTAGCCGCTGGACATAGAATCTCACTTCGACTGCTTGGGATCTCTATTCACCTTCACATGACCTGCTCCACACCAGCGGCATATGTTTAGGCTCAGCCACCAACAATCAAGCAGAGTACACCGTCATCCTTGGTCTCCTCATTGAGGCCAATCATCCCCATATTCGTCACCGTCGCGTCTTATTAGATTCCCAACTTATCGTCCTCCAGCTCAACAATGTATACCGCATTTGTGATCCTTGCCTCTTTCGCAAATACCTGCAGGTTAGACTTGTATCTTGACATTTTGACTCCATTACATTTACACATATCCTAAGAAAATTCAATCAAATAGAAAATAACATGGCTAACATTATACTAGATTGGCATATATCACATCAAGACATCTTCAAATACACATAAACCATCAAAGGTCTGTCACAGCATATAGATTAGACATCATCCACTACATCAAAAACCAGAATCATCAACAATAAACACATCACACATGTACACAAAGATCCAAAAATGTGTATATATATATATATATATCATTCCACATGTCATAAAGTGTTTACAAAAATAGTACATCACCCGTAGGCAAGTGAATCACCTCATCTCTACCAATACAAAATTGGATGTCACAACTATACAAAATGGGTTCACCAGCATATATCAGATACACAACTACATATCTAGCAGCCCTCATGGTGCCTCTAGTGCTCCAGTACCAGGTCCTCCCTCTAGAAGAGGTACCCCACCAGCTCTAGGTCCCCTAGGTCCCAGAGGCAACTGTCCAGTCATCACAG
The DNA here is from genome assembly GCA_000966675.3 of Picea glauca. Taxonomy (NCBI): domain Eukaryota; kingdom Viridiplantae; phylum Streptophyta; class Pinopsida; order Pinales; family Pinaceae; genus Picea; species Picea glauca. The sequence continues at coordinate 323,392 of JZKD02S2055626.1, read as the reverse complement.
CTCCGACTATATCTGCTCTTTGAATCAAGGTTCGTGACTCCGCCGACAGCCTAATACACTGCTCCAAGATCCCCTCATCCTAGATCTGTACCCACACCCTCTCGAGAACTCCCTGTAGAACTGTCTCTAGTCGGTGAAAAAAATCATCAAACTCTCCCTCGGCCTCGGCTGGAGGAGAATGTGATGGCGCTGCCCCAGGGTCATCATAATGGCACCTCCAGTTCACTCTATCATCATCACCAAGCCTCACCCCAACATCCTCTCGATGTCGCCTCTCCCCTGCTTGCAACTCTCCCCGCGGTGGTCTCATAGGCCCATAGCAGGTTGGCACTCAGATCAGCTCGACCTCTCATCCATGCAGTCCCACATCTACACAAACAAACACATGATAGCATCATCATCCATACAGATATCAACAATATGCTATACTATCTAAAAAATGAATCCAAAAAACCAGTAAACAACACATCATACCTCGGTGATCGAATACCTCTCTCGGAGGTAATATCATTTTAGGATCATCACGGAAATCTATCCCACTGTAGAGAAACTGCAATATGATTTGTGGCATCTAACTCCACACTTATGTAGCCTCAACCATGAAGTAGTGGCCACCCTCCCCACCCCCATGACAAACCAAAATCATCGACCACCACCGCAGTCGTGGATCTCGCACTCATGGCGGGTCTAACAACACTCTTGGGTGCAACATCAGCACCCTCTCTAGAAACCAAGCCACCCGGATCGATCCAAAGGAAAAATACCCTAAGTCATCCACTCGACACCTGGTGAGTTGTCCCACCATCTTGGCGTGCAGCATCAAGCCCCAGGCGAAATGCTCACCCCCTAGTGCCCGCTGCATGATCCTCAGCTAGCCACCATTGATATGTTGAGTCGTGAGCAACCCATACACTCTCAGAACCATCGCTGGCATGCAAAAATGTACCAAGGCATCCATCACCCCAATCCTCACCACTGACCCAGACATAAAATCCTCTCCCGAACAATATGTCCGAGCAAGGGTAGCCAACTGCCCCTCTCCAACTACCACCGGCTCGGCCGGTGGTAGTTCCCTGGAAAGGGAGACCAGTCAGAAAATAGACATCCTCCACAACAGAGAATGCCAAGTGCTCCACATGCACAATAAAACACTGCAACTCTGGACTCCACATCAAGATCAGGAATTGCAGTAGATACTTCTGTTCCCTCAACAGTGGGCACTCAAAAAACTTTAGCATCCCACAGGCCGCCAAAGCACCACAAACCGTCAACTCCTCATCCCTCATGGCCTCCCCCAGTCGAGCCCAATCCCTCTCTCTCTCTAATGGATCGGCATCATCCCAAATGATCACCTGCATCCACATATACAGTATTCGATCAGCCATCACAAAAACACCAAAATCCCTCGAAAAAAAAAGGGGGGGAGATAAGTTTTCTCACCCTCAGCTTTGCCTCAAAGGCGCGACTATTTTCCCCATAGGCGTAGACACATGCACACCTATTTACCCCACAAGCATGCATATATGCGCACCTATTAAGCCCATAGGCATGCTCTGAATGTGCATATGTTCACTACACAATTGCGCACTCATGTGCAACTGTCAGCAACACAGCTGCGCACATATGTGTGGTTGTGTTTCGACAAGCGCGCACCCCATGCACGCCTATTTTCCCAAGTAGTGCACCCCCCTGTGTGGATGTGCCCATTACGGTTGTGCATTCATGCATAGGTCGCCATCAATCACTCGTACATTTAGGGGGTCACAACCCTAAAAACCCACCGTACGGCCATCCGTACGGTCCTACCCCAAAAAATTGACCCCTAACTACTATACAGCAGGATGAGACCACTAACCTGACTCTCACACCTCCCAAATCGGTTTCCTCACACTCTTGGAATCTTTGAATCTGCTCTACAATCTCCTCTCTAACCACTATAGCAACAAGTGCAAATGAGGTGGCAATGTGGGCCCTAGAGCTATATATAGGCCCTTTTTTCCAAACTTCCAGACTCAATTCTGGGAGCTCCGAGCGTCCATTTTTTGATCCGTCTTCAGCCACGGGCTCAACACCCCATCATCTACATCAAGACAATCCACAAGACATTTTTTCATCCTTATCACCCGGGGATCCATTTTTCCATAGCCTATTCAGGTACGCATGCTCATGTTCAAAATTATCAAATAAATGGTTATATGTTCGATTATCTTCAAATATTGTTCACGTCGGGTTTTTGGTTTTCATGTGTGTAGGTACTTGGTCATCACACACTAGCACAACCCCTTCACGTATATAATCGACACTATCACGTAATCATTCCCCTTGAATCTCAATTGCATCTTCAGTCACACCCTCTAAAATTTACCTTTAGGGTCCCTATATCCGGCTCTACAGTACTATCACCTCCATTTCATTTTGGGTACTATCACTCGGTAGCAGTCTCCCCCACATGAGTTGTCCCCTTCATATCCCCCTTGGCACTTTAACACTCATGTTGTTTTCAACCTTTAGGGATGGGAGTCTCGATAGTCTTACATCATGTCACGAATCATCCACATACTCCTTCTCCTCATTTTTCTAGCCTACCCAATGGACTCCCAGGGAACTTCCTCACGGTTTTATCTTGACTGCACTACCGCAGCACCATTTACCATCCATTTCATCCACTATTGGTTTGCCCATCTTCAGATTTCCCTCCATACATTTCCCTACTACAGAAACCCGCCTATGGGGCCCCAACCCTCCACTTGTTTTTTACACCAAATTGTGCCATCCTCAGGCCAATCCATCTTACACTAGGGCACCTGTTTCTGTATCTGCATTATTATCCCCACTGATTTTTTAATTCTTTTTGTAATTAAGTCATTGTTTCCAATATTTTACATAGCTTTTTGTCGTCACCTTTGGTGAACTTCTTGGTAAACGCAACCCATGTCGCCCTTGGTTGGGGCATTCCTTATCACCTACTCCTGTTGACATCGTCCATAAACTTTGAGTATCCCACAGGCCACCTACCTCTGCTCTCTGATTTTGTTCACTTTGTCCCACCTCTGGCACAACTTATCCCACATCTCATTGTCCCCTTGACACTCGACCTAGTTGAACTGTTGCGGCCACTTATACTTCACATATATCCCCAACCAAGAGCAGTCTTGAGTCTCCACGCATCTTGACTTCGTCCATGTACCTCCTCAGTTTCTGACCTCACCTAATGGATTTCAAGAATCCCTTTGCTTCTTGGAGTCGCGTCTCCCTTTTTGTCGACATCAGCACAGTTTCCAGAAGGGCAACAGTATCTTGACTCTCATTACCCTTACAATGATGAGTCTCGGATGGCACAGGGAGAACCATCATTGCTCTCTGCTATCATTGACCCCCATAAACATTCGACTTCAACACTTTCTCATGTTATGGTGGGTCTTACTTTGTGACTATTGCAGTTGTTTTTTTATATTTGTCGAAGACCTCTGAACTTTTTTGGGCTATCAATGCCCACAGAATCTGTGATACTTCTTACAGGTATCATTGCATGTTGTTCAGAGTATTGTTCCTCATCATAATTGTCCTCTTCCTTTATCAAAACTGCCCCTGAGGGCATTGCAGTTGTCTACATCAACACACAGTTTCAGTTACTGTACAACAACATTTTTTTTTAGTTACATGAAACGAGCATGGGGCATGCCCGCCTCGTTTGTACACCATTTATTTTCCACACCTTGCGAAAGGTTGGGTCCTATAGGTTCCCTTCTCCCTCCAACGGGTCACTCTTGATACTCTCACTATCGCTCTTTCTTACAATGGTATTCTCAGTAGAAGAAACATGGATGAATTTCGGCTATCCGTATGCTCCGAACCTCATCCATCAGGGGGCATCTGTTATCACTGAAATTTCATCTGCAAATGGTTACAGGAATCCAGCATCTTCAAATAGCTATGAGTTCACCCATGAACCAAAATTACCAAAAAAAAAATTCCAAAAGGTCCAAAACTATACAACCAGTTATAAAATCAAGATGTGCTATGACTACACAGGGTGTGCATGCACATGCTCCATCAAGAAATGCAGGAAAAGCACACATGTGCACGATGCGCGATTATGGACACTAAAAGTCATGCACACCTAAAAATGGTGCATTTATGATGTTGGTCAACCTCCCACCCACTTCTGGTTTAGCTTCCAAGTCAATTTGACATCCAAATCTTGGTTGGATCCGACTGGGTGGTTGATCAAAGACCTAAAGGTGCCCTAAATAGCCCCTTTTCACACTAAAAGTTGGTTGCACAATACCTCAAAGTGGTGTTATAAAACAAGGCCATGGGTGCACTACATTTTCAAGGAATTCATTTGCAAGGTTATGCTACTGCTATTCTCTTGGAGAAACATCTTTTCTTATCAATATCGTACTAGCACCATTCCATTTGGGCAATCCACATCACCTTTTGAGTGGGTGAGCTTGGGATTCTTTCACCATTTCTTTCAAATTTCCAAGTTGTAAGAAGAGCTCAATCTTAGGGGTCCAAGAGCCCTCCCTTGGAGGAAGAAGGGGCCCAAAGTCCCCTTTCTCTTTGTTGTTTTCTTTTCACTAATACAATCATTTCCATTGGTGACATGAGTCTTGTTTTTTTCTTGTTCTTATGTCCTTATGCACAATAGTTTAGTTGTTTTTCTCCTTTCCTAGTTTAATTCTTAGCTTAGTATTTTATGTTTATTCTTATAACCCTTTTCTTTACTGTTGTCTTGCTTAGCTAACCCAACTAAGCTTGTAAGCACCTCTGTTTTTCTCATTTAGGTGACAAAAGAGGTGCAACACTTATTTTTGTGTCCATCTATTCTGGTGGTTTTGCTTTGTCGATATGGCGTTCTCCTTCTTCAATTTTTGTAAAGATTTTTGGGAAGCCAAGTTGTTATGGGTCCTCTTTATGTTATGTGGCTATGCTTAATATTGATTTCACATGATTATGTAATGTTGGATGGTCTTTCTTCCATTGGAAGCTCTGTCCTTTCCATTTTGTATTCTCCATATCAATCCTCCGAGCAGTCGAGATTCCCTTGTTTTCTACCAACACAAAGTTGCATGTCAATGTCGATCCTTCATCAACCACTATCTTTTCTTTTTCTTTCTGTTGAGCTAGTGAAGGACTTTCTAAAAATATTTTTATTTGGTTTACTACGTCTTTCAAGTGATCCTCTATGGGATTAAATTTGAAGTCTTGGACAAATTTTCTTTTGATTTTGACCCAGTTGGAGGTGTGATCGTAGGCTTATTCAATTTTGTACCATTTTCTTGGTATCGCGTCTAATGTACTAGGGAACATATGGGGCCATACCCTTTCATCCTTGTATCCAATTCTTTGCCATTCACTTTCGCAAATTTTGATATGCTCTGTTGGGTCGTAGCCAAGTTTGAATGTAGCAATATCTGCATCTTTTGATAGTTTCTTATCATTGAATCTTTCAATGAAGTATGTCGACACAGTCGTCCATGTTTGTAATCAAGGGGAATGTGTTTCCCACCATCTTCCAGCCTAGCCTTTGAACGTTTCCACAGGACTATGTGTTCTTCCTTTCTCTCCTATGCATTTTTCTACCTCTTCCACGTGAGTCGATGGGTTATGTCGTTCACTGTATCGCAATGGTTTTCTTATCTGAATGTCCATCGGAATGAGAGGGGGAGTTTGTCGAGATATTTTTTCATAAATTTTTTGTACAGCCTAGATCGAATAGCATGTCTTAAGATGTTTCTTTGGAATAAATTTGATAGACCGACAATATTTTGCATGTGCTTCATAGATCTCTATTTTCTAGTTGTATAAGGCGGAGTCAGAATTATGTCTGACCGAAATGGGAGATTCTCTACAAATTTCTCCTACTACAGTCGGTTCTATATAATCTTCTTGTTCCTTATTTATATTATATAAACATTTGGCTTCTTGATCTTCGTCCCATGACTCCATCCATGGTTTTCCTTCCTTTAGATCCGGGGGAATAATTATTTTTCTCCCACTTCCTTTTAATTTGATTCTATCTCTTTCCAGGGAGATAGTTGCTTTCATTCGTCGATCCCATGTCCGACCGACAAGATATGCATAGTACGCTGGCATTTCTTCGACAAGGTCGATTACCTCAAAGTCGACCAAATTCGATATTCCCATAATTTGAGTATCAACATTTCTCAGTATTTTGATTGGTTCTATTAATATCTGATCAGCTAACTTAAGATAATTCAATGTGGGTGCTAGGTTGGGTCAGCCCATTCATATCCATGTTTCTCTTTGTAGAATACTAACCTACAAACCAAAATTGACTACCACTTGATTGAACATCATTCCTTCGATTTCCAAGTCAACTCATGGATCATAATATTTTCTTTTGTAAGAGAGGTGATTTCCATCCTTGGTTGGTTTCTTACCATGTTTGTATTCTCGCAATATCTTGAGTAGTTCCAATAGCCTACCTATTGACTATTTTTCTTTGAGTAGTTGCAAAAAATCCTGGATGATGTCTTTATCTTGACTTCTTGGATTTTGTTGATCTTTTATTGCATTCCTGAAGAATTTAAGAGTTTCTCTCATTATTTCCTCTTCCTTATCTAGGTTTGGAAAGGTGTTAGCCTTTTTTCTTTGATAGTTTTGTGATGGAGTATGGATTTCACGTCCTGTGCCTAACCTTGTAACAATATGAGGATTATTAGAGCTCCTTACATCTTGTTTACATACTGTGTGTAGTAGGTTTACAGTCTTTCTAGGTATAATTTTGTCGAGCACTATCAGGCAGTATTCTAGAGAGTGATCTCCAATGCCGCATATGTTGTAGAAATTCAGATCAATCTTGTATTTTATAAGACATTCTATGTTGTCATGATCATTTTTCCAACAATTATCATAATATGGTCATCCACGACCTCGACCTCGTCCACCAAATCTGCATCGACCTCCTCATCCTCGACCACGACCACCGAAATAATCATCTCTTCGACCATAGTTTTTTGTTTGGTCGGTGGTTTTTGTGCGGTAGGAGGTTCGTATATTATTTCGCTTTCTTGCATTTAGGTGGCATTCTAAAGTTCGATAATCGGAAGCTTCACAGATGTGGCACCACTTTGTGTTTTTTATATTTTGTCGACAATGTTGTATGTTATGATCAGTTAATCATTCACATATGTTACAATATTTTTGAGCTTATACTTGGTGGATGTTTTTCATTTACATGCGCTCAATTAGGGGACAATTATCATTTGTGTGTATGTCCCTTGTGCATGTGGTGCACCATATTTCATTGCATTGGATGGTTAGAATTTTGATAGTTTGTTGGAAATGTTCTATATTTTCCTCAAGTCTTTATGTCATCAAGGAAGTTTGCGGGATATTATCATCCAACTCAACTCATAGTGCCTTTTGTAATGTGTCTTTGCAGTTGGTTATATTGTATAGGCGTAATAGATATTTGATTCTTGGTATTAGCTAAGCTACATACCACTGGACTAACAGGTTTTGGTTGATTGTTGACGGGATTTGACTTAAGAGGTATTTAAATTTTTTTCCATATTCTCTTACTGACTCACCTGGTATTTGCTTGATTTCTTTTATCTTTTCTATTGTTAGATGCATGATGTCCTGGATTTTAAAGAATGTTAGAAAATTATTCTTTATTTCTGTCTTTGAATGAGTTTTCTTTTAAGTCTAGTTCATGAACCAGGTTAAGGCGTGATGGTGCAATGCAGCTCCAAATTGCGCCATCTGCTTATCTTCATCTATAATATCAATTGCCTCCCAAAACATTTCACATACAAACCAATGCCATTTTGGGTTTTCTTCGCCTTTGTATAAGGGGATATGATTGAGTCCCATTTTGAATTTCTTCATGGGGACACTTAGTTTTATTGGTGCTTGAATTACTACTACTTTTGACTGAGTCATCGAATCTTCTGATCGAGTTTTTTCAGCATTCAACAAAGGATGATACTCAAGGAATAGTTTTTTCTTCTTGAGTATGGAATATGCATCCTCGGTTTGGGAAATTTGATCTTTGTATTCGACCAACCGTCATTCCAATTGTTGTGTTGTTTCCATATTATAGTTAATTTATTCTCTCGAGATTAGATGTGGTAGGGGGGTCGATTCGGTGAGGTATTTGATTTGAATAACCATATTATCGACTTCATTTTGTTCAGGCTCAATAATCAATGTGTCTCGTAGGTTTCCCAAGTCATCCATTATGTACCATGATCTTTTTGATTGGTCGTCAATATTTAGCCTTTGTTCAATAAATTCTCTTATCCTTGGACTAGTTTATGGTGCATGAGACATACGTAAATCTAGTCTAGATTCTTTGTAGTCCATACTTTTTGGTTTGTCTACCGGTTGATGGAGGTTCAACGGTGTGTCGTTGTATCTATCAGGTATCATTGTGACTGATGTTGTTGCTAAATATGGTCAATATTTGTCTGACTCAAACTGCTCACATGCTCTGACTAGTTGACCCTCCCCTGAAATCTTTCTATTCAAATTTTTATTGTTCCACTGGTTACAAATCTCTTCTCGTTTCTGTTGTCTTTTATCCCGTTCTATTTTCTAGATATTTTCGGATTGTTTATGGGATAGTTTTCCTCTCGGCCACATTTGAGCTTGGGAAATGCTACTTTTTGGTTTTATGACATCTCACAATCTTGACCAACCCCCCATTTCTGACTCGACTTACTCTAAGTCAGGAGCGTTGGCCATGTTTATTTCTTCAATAAGTAATCCCAGGCTTCTCTTGTATCTTTTCATTTTGCATCAAGAAATGCTTCCCATATTTCGTCTCTTTCTTGGAAGTTGTTATTCGATAACGGTGTGCCTGGTCTTGGTTGGTATTCGATGATATCACCAACTCCCTTATCAAGAAGGAATTTGTGAAGAAGTGTTGGAACCGTGCAGAAAAATTCGTCGTGCAATTCGGTGTAGAATTTTTCTTTTATTCTGTCTAGGGACGTTCGATCTTCAACGGCTTGTTCCGAAATATAATATTCAATAATTCATTCAATCCATTCATGCATATTCATTCTTCCTCTGTTCGTCAATTTCATACCTAAATCCTCGTCGGGTGTCAATCTATGCATCATCTGATCTGTTGATGTGTTGAAACAATGCTTCTCGGATATCTTCAAGAAATCTTTCATGCATTTCTGAAGAAAATAATTGTGACCTTGCTTCGGCTAGAGAGAGTTTATTCCTTCTTGTGTAGTTTCTGATGTAGTTCTCGATTTTTCACTCCCACCACTCACATATGTCTTATTGAGTTAGAATTTATGTATACTTCTACATGCCCAAGTTCAGTACTACCGACAATAGAATCAATGTTGTAATCTAAGGTAAAGTAGAGAGTGTTATCGGTAGAACCTTACATAGCCATTATAGAGATGCATACACATAGACATATAGACATACATAAGTAATGAGAGCCCAAAGAGGAGTCCTTTTATTATATGATAGAAAGTACAACACAATTATATATATCCTCTCCCATGAAGCTATCTGAGCCTTCATGTGCTTATCTATTTATACCTCTAACAGGTAGTTGTAACTGCTTAACTACCTGGGTCAGTCGGTTAGCAGAGACTCCTACCGACTTCTACTTATAACTATGTCAGTTGACTGACAAGTTCTAAGTCAACCATCGGGTCTAGTCGAGAGGGTCGACTAGCCCCTACAACAAAACCCCAGAAATATCTCTGATGCTAGGAAGGTATTATAGGATTATCTCTGCAACCAACTTTGTGTGACCTCGTGCTTAAGTCTGGTATGAGAGGAGCCTCCTGATGTCACCGATTACACAATGGGTTTCACCACTCCCTGGTCAAATGCATACGTTGAGTTTAATATCCTTGGATAAGTTTACTCACAAAATCCTATTCCAAGGCCTTAGGTCATATACTTGTTTGTGTACCCTAAAAAATAAAATTGTTTCTTATCAATTTCAATTAATCAACATTAATTTTAATGGATTTTAATGTATGTGACTATTTGAGAAACAAGTGCATATACACGCTCCCTAAAGGAAGACAACACACATGTGTACGTGTATGTCAAGGGAAAAATCATGTATACTAAGAAAAACACTGCATGGAAAGGGTTAAGCCAAGAAACTCATATGCAAGGAAAAATATAGGCTGTCAAGCAATAGGCGACAAGGAAACTTAGGAAAACAGAGAGAAAATCAAGGAGAAAAATGCTCAACACCCCAAAAATGTAGATCTCCCCTATGGATTCGCCAATTCTATTACAAGGAAAATCTCTCTATGGCTAGGGGAAAACCACAACAAATGGAACGACACCCAGAAATATACTCTAATATCAAGTATGCTATATGAATGAAAAGTTAAAAAGACAAGGCTAAGAGCCTACCTCGTCCGGACATTCGAAGAAGACCATCATTGATCACACGACCCAAAGCTTTATACCTGCAACTTGTCCTCAACAACCAAGATACACAAGCATATGGTGATAATATATGATGTTAGCATATAAATTAGCATTATCCATTAACATACATGACAAATATGCCCATGGAATAGTAATTCAAATATTTTCAAGATATCAATTGGACGAGAAAAGAGTATTTCTATTAGAAGAATCAGCAAAAGTACATAGGTGACAAACTTTTGTAACGACACATATCGAAACTGAGAAACTAAGTCCCTCCATATAGGCCTCCACCACTTCAATCCTCCACAAAGACAAGTTTGGAATTAATGGGGTTCTCCATCACAAAGTAGGAATAGCTTGGGGGTTGAACACAAGAAGTTCAAACTTTCAAGGACAAAGGGATGCAGACTCAATATGAAGTGAAATTTCTCCAAAGTGTCTTTGCTCTCAAAGTTTAATTGTTTATTAGGCTTGGATATGGCTCAATTTATAGCCTCCAAATGGACCTGAAGGGCTAAGTCATAGAATTTCCAGTATATGGAAGGTAAAGGATCATGGATCTCTTGACAGGGCATGGAAACTCGACATAATTTTTAATTTTTTAGCACCAAACCTAATGTATGCAGGTTGTAGTGGAGCAATCTGTGTATACGCTTGTTGTATAATTTATAGGGAACATATATGTATACAAATGTGCATTTTTTTCTCCGAAATGAACAAAAAGGGGACTTCAAGTGTGCAGAGGGAAATGGAAGGCCACCCAAGAAAGTTGCATGGAGTGAGGAAAATTTTGTTTTAACAAGGATTTATGCATCCTTGGACAACAAGTAGGAAGAATATTAATCCCCCATGATCGAAGTGGAAGGTAAGATTGATAACCAACCCATAGAAATTTTAACTTATTTTTTAGCTAGCCATAGTTACATAAATGCTAACATTGTTGAAAGATTTCACTTGCAAAAGAGTAAGCATAATAAATCTTGTTTAGTTCAGTTAGCCACGGGGGCTAAGAGAAAGATCAATGAGTTGGTTAAATATTGTCAAATAGACATGAATGGACTTAGCACAAAGGTAGATGTAAACATCATACCATTGGGTTCATATGACTATCTAATTGGCATGGATTGGTTGGAAAAGCATCATGTTGTCCTAGACTATTACAACAAGACAATCGCATGTCTTGGTGAGGAAGGGTAGCAAGGCAAGATTCATGGCATTCCAAGAGTTGTAGTTGTTAGAGAAATTTCAACTATGCAGTTGAAGAAGAGATTTAGGAAGGGATTTCAAATTTTTATAGCCCATATGGAGGATGCAACCAAGGATAAAGTGGCAAGCACTAAAGACCATCTTGCCTTGAGGGATTTTGAATATGTTTTTAGAGAAATTATGGGATTTACACCCAAGAGAGACATTGCTTTCTCTATTGATTTGGTACCAGGAGCTACCCTAGTGTCCAAGGCACCGTACAAAATGGGTACACCAGAATTGAAGGATTTACAAATGCAACTTGAAGAACTTTTGAAGAAGGGGTATATACTCCCAAGTGTGTCACCTTGGGGAGCCTCAGTTCTATTTGTGAAGAAGAAGGATGGAACCTTAAGGTTGTGTATTGATTTTAGGCAACTTGATAAGGTTACCATAAAGAATAAGTATCATTTACCCAAAATTGATGATTTGTTTGATCATTTGAAAGGTGCAAGAATATTTTCAAAGATTGACTTGAGATCAGGCTATCATCAAGTAAGCATAAGGGAATAATACTTCAACAAGACATCATTCAAAACAAGATATGGGCATTATGAATTCACGGTAGTTCCATTTGGACTATCAAATTCCCAACAGTTTTTATGTGTTTGATGAATGGAGTGTTCATGGAGTACCTCGACAAGTTTGTTATTTTGTTTTTATATGATATATTCGTATATTCCAAATCAGAATAAGAACATGAGAAACATTTAATAATGGTGTTACAAGTTTTTAGAGAGCACAGATTATATGCCAAGCTAAGTAAGTGCATCTTTTATCAAAACAAGATTCATTACTTAGGGAATATAATATCAGTAGCAGGGATAGAAGTGGATCCCGAGAATATAGAGGCCATTAGAGGATGACCAACGCCAAATAATGTGACATAGGTTAGATCATTCATGGGTCTTGCTGGTTATTACCGAAGATTCATAAAAGTTTTTCAAAGACTGCAAGTCCAATCACTTCTTTGAAAAAGAAGGGTGTGAAGTTAGAACGGAATTCCAAGTGTGAAGAGGGTTTTCAACAGTTGAAAAGAATATTGACAAGTGCTCCAATATTGAATATTTCATATGAAAAAGAATATTTTGTTGTGTGCACCGATGCATGCAAGGAAGGGCTTGGTGGAGTCCTTAGTCAAAAGGATCATGTGGTATGCTATGAGTCCAAAAAATTAAAAGAGCATGAAAATAATTATGCTACACATGACTTGGAGTTAGCAGCGATTGTACATGCATTGAAAATGTGGAGACATTACCTTATGGGTAAGAAATTCTAGCTAAGGACAGACCATTGTAGTCTGAAGCATTTTTTTGGAAAGCCAACACTAAATGCTAGACAAACTAGATGGTTGGAATTTCTAAGTGAATATGACTTTGAAATTAAGCACATAAATGGAAAGGAAAATCAAGTGGTTGATGCACTCAACAACAAAGCTTGTGAAATGCATATTGCATCCATTAGCACGTACAAGATATATCTCAAAGACAAAGTTATTGCAGCAACAAATTCAAATAAGAATTATTTAAAAATAAAATAGACATTACAACAAGGAAATTTTCAGCAGAAATTTAATTATTATGAGCTGAAAGAATATGGAATTCTCATGTACAAAGGTAAGGTGTATGTGTCAAATTCCAGTGAGATGAAAAATGTATTGTTGAAGGAGATGCACAATGTGCCATTTGCATGTAACCAGGGGTATCGGAATACAATTGCAGCAATAAGAAGCCAATATTTGTGTCCAGGAATGAAGAAAGGAGTGGCCAATTACATAGCCAGATGTCTGGAATGCCAAAAAGTAAAGACAGCACATAGACACCCAACACATTTTCTACAACCATTTCCCATTCCAAATTGGAAGTGGGAAGTTGTCTCAGTTGATTTTAATACTAAACTGCCCAGAATAGTGAAGAAGCATGATTCCATCATGGTGGTGGTGAATAATTTGACTAAAGCAGTGCATTTCATTCCAGTAAAGACTACACACAAATCAACAAATATTGTAGATATGTATATGACAGAAGTTACTAGGCTACATGGAGTGCCTAAGGAAATAGTTTGAGATGGATATCCAAAGTTTACTTCCAATTTTTGGAAAGGTTTGTTCAAGGGCTTCGGGAGAAATTTAAACCTTAGTACAACATATCATCCTGAATCCGATGGGCAAACAGAAAGGACTAAGAGAATAATTGATGACATGCTTAGAATGTATGTGATGGATCAGCCATCAAAGTGGGAAGATTATATCTATTTAGTTTAATTTTTCTGCAGGCATGGGTATCATGCCTCATTGAAAATGAGTCCATTTGAGGAATTGTATGTAGGAAATGAAACACCCCAGTGAGTTGGGATAATCCAGCAGACAGAGTAGTTGTTGGGCCAGAATTGTTAGAAGAAATGGAAGATCAGATGGAAAATATAAAGCAGAATTTGAAGGTGTTAGTGATATTTCTTGTAAGGGGGGCTAGAATGCAAAAGAATGGGTTAAAAACCCACTTTTCCAAAGTTTAGGATGATAATGTGCCCAAGGTAAGTCATGAGCAAGTTCGAGCGGCAGCGATTCGATCGCCCGGATCAACAGCGCATATTGAATTTCGGACCCCCCTTGCCTTTCTGCCTTTAAGCGAGGGGGGGGGTCTGGAATCGGGGGTGCACCTCTCCAACGGCCCAGATTAGTGCACCCGGATCAACGGTGATAAAGACAATTCCGGACCTCCCCTGCCTTTCTACCTTTAAACGGAGGGGGGGGGTCTGGAATCGTGGATGCAGCTTTCCGACGGCCGAGATCTTAGCGCCCGGATCAACGGAGGTCACGCACTCCCATCATTTTCAGTTGCTCTGTGTTTAGCCTACGTGAGCCCTTCTCCCATCATGTCATCTTCCTTTCCACCTTTCCCCTGCCGCCATGTGTCATCTTTCCACCTCCCCTCTTTGGTCCGTGTAGTCCTCCCTCCTTCTCATCATCCACTCATTGCTTGCCACGTATCCCACTCCTTTCCACGTCAGCCTCTCGCCAAAGAGCACGTCCATTATCTCTCGTCTTACCCCCTTCTGCTTGTTGTCCTCTGCCATGTGTCCTCCTCCTCCACTACTTCTTCCACGTCCTCATAATCTGAAGCCATCCCTCCTATCATGCGCCCCCTTCTCCGCGCTGGTCGCCATGCCTATCCACCAAGCCCTTCAGTTATTCCAGGTGGCAGCATGAGAAGTCTTCCATATCCCAAGGTCCTGAGTTGGCCAGGTCGTTCCCAATCCCCACGGAGCAGTTATTGAGGTAGTTGGTGGTGGTTAGATATCGTCTCCGCCATAATGGGGACGTCCTGCAATGAATTAAAGGTACGTCAATTCACCGATGAAACTGTCAGAAGAAGGATCGCGTCTGCCATAAGTTGCACGACCATTCAAAGATTGCGGCTGCAGATTGTCAGAGGCCATGCAGATGCAAAGCTTTCAATGCATTTTCTTGGTTCTGTTGCTGTTGTTGTTTGAGTATATGTAGGCATTCTTGCCATTTTTGTATCTATCGATGGTAGAGCTAGGCTCCCGACTGTAAAGTTTGAGCAAATATCCTGGTTTCCTGGTTATGCCTCTGTGTTTGAGACTTCTTGGTTTATAAAAAATAGTTTTCTTTTTCCATATTTGCTTCGTCTCATGCTGGGGAGTTTCGAATGATTTGCGTGGATTGTTGCATTTATGTTATGATCAAGGATTTATTGTGAAATTTTTGTATTCTCTGGTTTTCTGTGTTTGAATATAAAAGGACTCTATGTTCGAATGATTTCTCCTCCAGTCTGTTACGAACTTGATGTCTGTGATAGACTTTCGCACTCTTCTTACGCAAGTCTCCCACCTACTCACCCTTTTACTGCAACTCACTGTTTGGAGTTTATCAAGACCTCTCTCGTTCATGCATGTCTAGGCCTAGTTTCTGAGTTGAGACGATATCGTTCTGAGTTTCCTTCCATTTGATCACCCCTTTTAAAAAAATCACGACATTAAACTGATGGGGGTCAGGCTCTTCTCCTACAAGCAATCCAGGAGTGACCTCCAGCTCCAACATCTCTGGCGCCGTTGCCGGGGACGAAGTTGAATATTTTCCCCGGGTTGAACGACAAAGAGTAAGCTGATTCTGAAGGTGCATCAGATATCAGAACTTGAAGATTGCTACTGTGCACCTAGCGACGAACCCGTTGGATTAGTTGTGGCTTCTGGCGGCAGACACATGCGGTCCCATCCACAACTGCCTCTGGCTGCTACTGAAGAAAATCCGAAGGTGATTCTCAGAAGAGGAAAGGCTCCTCAAGGAGAAAGCTTTGCCTATGAATCAGGTATTTCCCCACCTCCTTCCATAAGAACTCCATTTTCTTATTCTCAGCCTCCTAGTCATCCTTCCTCTGAGGTTTCCCATTTTCTAAATTTCAGGAGTGTTCCTGCTGAGTTTTCTCCTCCTGGTCTAGTATCAGAGGGAGAAATCCTTGTCGCTCCCCCCTCCCTAGAATTTGTGCCTTAGTACAGACCTCAATCCTCAGAAGGTTTCACTACTTCTCCTTTTATTGCTACTACTTCACAGAGAGAAACACCTGCACATTCAGGTCCCTTAGACCTCTCTTTGTTTTCCCCGTCATCTCCTTCGAGAGCCTCTTTTCCTACATCTCACGTTCACACTCCTTCTCCCCCAAGTTCTCCTCCACCTAATATCCCTATGGTTGGCGCTAATCCCCCTCCGAATAGAATGGATTCCATAGTCGCTGCTAGATATGCTCCCTTAATCCTGCCTCATCCTATGAATCCTCTCCCTGCTGGAGACTACTTGAAGTATATGCCCAAGTTCACTGGGGAAGGAGACATAACTGCAGAAGAGCACCCGGCTTCTTTCTACAGTTATGCAGACAAACTGAACATTGAAAACAAAGATGTCTGGATGAGAGTCTTTGTTCAGAGCTTGGATGGTGAAGTTAGAAAATGGTTTAGGGGACTGGTCCCTGGATCTATTGCTGGAATTGAAGCCCTGGACAATGTTTTCCTGAGGCAGTGGGGGGATAGGAAAGATTACATATATTACATGATAGAGTTTGGGTCCCTGAAGAAGATGGAAGGAGAGTCTGTCTCAAAATTCTCCAAAAGATTCAATAAGATGTATAGCAATATTCCTGTAGAGGTAAAGCCCTCTGAAGCCTCTGCTCAGATTTCCTACGTGGGTGCATTTGACCCTGATTTCTGTTTTTTATTAAGAGAAAGAAGATCCACATCCTTAGATCAAATGCAAGATGTAGCTATAGAAGTGGAATCCAACATATTAGCAGCTGACAGACCGAGGAACAAGGCCGACGCAGACAGAAGAAAAGGAAAATCAGAAGCCTCAACTTCCGGCACATCTCTGCCCCACCCTCAAGTAAATGAGCTGACCCATGTGATGAAAT
This sequence comes from Picea glauca, assembly GCA_000966675.3. NCBI lineage: Eukaryota > Viridiplantae > Streptophyta > Pinopsida > Pinales > Pinaceae > Picea > Picea glauca. The sequence goes on along the minus strand of JZKD02S2055626.1, from coordinate 306,320 downwards.
TTCTGAAAGAAGAAATGGAGAGATTGAAGGTGGAAAGGAAACAAATGAATAAGGGCCCTCAGAACACCGAGAACAGAGGAGGTTTCAGGAGGCCAAATAATTTCACTCCTCCAACTATTCACAGAGAGAAGGAAAGAGACAGAGACGACCAAAGAATTCAGGCTCCTTTCCAGAAAAATTTTGTAGCTGAGGAACAAGAAAGGGAAATAGACGAGCCTGAGCCTAAAATCCACAGCTTAGAAATCACTCCTCCATTCCCTCATCTGACTCAATCAGCATATGAGGAGTCTCTCATGAACGGTCAGCTGAATGAGTTGAGCAAGGGAGACAAGGTTAGCGGTGGTCGAGGCAGGTATAACCTAAGATCCGACAAGAAGGCAGCAGCACCTGATGTTCCGGAATTGTCCTCTAGAGCAGAGGAGCCTGCTGATGAGGGAGCAGACAGTGACAGAGGTAAGAAGGCCCAGCTCTCCTCTCCCATTGTCCAAAATCATGTTCCTGAAATTAGAGAAATTCCAAAACTTACATCCTCTTTTAATTTTGAGCATGAGATTCAAAAGATCAGAATCCATGTGCCCCTCACTGAACTAATTAAACATGGAGAATTCAAAAATCGTTTCTTTGACCTTTTGAAATCTGAAGCCTCAGGCCCCTCCACAGACTTCATAAACCTCCAAGATGAAAATCCAGTAGTTGTCCTAGGCCCCATGGTGGAAGACAGAGATGATTCATCCCCTCCCTTCTACACCTCCCTGAACATACATGACAAGGTACTGCACAACTATTTGATGGATTCAGGGGCCTCTCACAACATCATGCCCAAAGATGTCATGGAAGAATTAGGACTAGAAGTCACCCGAGCCTATCATGACCTCTATTCTTTTCACTCCAGGAGAGTGCAATGTTTGGGAGTCATCAAGGACCTGGTAGTCTCTTTGTTTCAGCTGCCCATGAAGAGTATGGTCATGGATATTGTGGTAGATGATGTTCCTCCCAAGTTCGGCATGTTGTTGTTGAGGTCTTGGATTAAGAGACTGGGAGGGATGTTACAGATGGATCTCACATATGCCACCATTCCAGTCTTTGGAGGGGAACATAGGAGATTGTACAGAGAAGCTCAGTTGGCCTATATTGTCAGTGATGAAGCAGACCCCACTAATCACCCCATCTTTGCACTTGACACTGGTTTAGGGTCTATCTTGTTACAGGTCACTAAGACTCTTGAGGCTCCTTTGCAGATTAGAAAGCAACTCAGTCTTAATCAGGAGACCCCCCCTCCTACCACCTCTGTTTGGAAGATGTTCTTTGATGGAGCTTCATCCATTATAGGTGCGGGTGTCGGGGTACTATTAGTGTCCCCTTCTCAAGAGACCATATCTCTGTCATACAAGGTGGAATTTGAAGTCACCAACAATGTGGCAGAGTATGAAGCTCTGGTTCTAGGATTAAGAGTTGCAAAGGAGATGGGAATAAAGGAGATGGTTGTGTTCGGAGATGCAGAATTAATTGTCCAGCAGGTGAAAAAGGCTTATCAAGCCAAGCATCCTCATCTCAGGAATTACAGGAACGAGGTATGGTACCTTGTGAATAATTTCTTCTTGGATTTTAACATCTCTTTCATTCCAAGGGAGGAAAATTCCCCAGTCGACTCTTTAGCTTTCATAGCTAGTCTGCTCGAAGTCCCTACGCTGCCCACTATCGGGTCCGAGGTCAAAATAAGATATAGACCCATTGTACCAGACAATGTCAAGCATTGGAAGGTATTCGAGGATTATCAGAAGATCGAAAAGTTTCTCCAATCAGTAGATGACTTTTCTGCATTGCACATAGATGAGGACCATGACACAGAAGATGATAATCACTTTGGAGAGTTTTTGAATGAAATTGTTGACCACCAGATTATACAGCTGCCAAGAAACCACATACCGAAAGGACTGATCCCATTAGAAATATTGTTCGATGGGAATGATGTGGCAGTAAAGGGGAGAGTTTCGGGTGATGATACCGACACAGCTGAATGCAACATAGGTACACTAGAGGAGCCCAAATTTGTCAAGTTGTCAAGGAGTTTGACCAAGGAGCAGAGGATCGAATATACTAAGTTGTTGAAGGAGTTTGTTGACGTGTTCGCATGGACCTACAAAGACCTCAAGACGTATGGCACGTCAGTCATTGAGCACAAGATCCCACTGAAAGAAGAGGCTAAGCCATTCAAGAAAAAGTTGAGACAGATAAATCCCATGCTCTTACCTGTCATGGAGAGAGAGGTGAAGAAGCTGCTAGATGCCCAAATCATTGTCCCCTTGAGATACTCTGACTGGGTGGCCAATTTGGTCCCAGTAAGAAAGAAGAATGGAGAAATAAGACTCTGTGTCGATTTCAGGAACCTGAACAGGAGTTCAAGGAAGGACAATTATCCCCTGCCCAACATGGAACATATATTGCAGAAGGTCACTGGTGCATCTAGGATATCTATGATTGATGGCTTTTCTGGTTACAATCAGATATCAGTCATGCATGAGGACAGAGAAAAAACATCCTTCACCACTCCTTGGGGCACATTCATGTATGCCAAGATGCCTTTTGGACTGATGAATGAGGGAGCAACATTTCAGCGAGACATGGACATAGCCTTCATCGGAGAAAAAGATAAGTTCGTGGTGATTTACTTAGATGACATAACAGTCTTTTCCAAGACTGATTAAGAGCACCGCTACCACTTGAAGAAGGTTTTCCAGAAGTGTCACAGGTTTGGCCTTTCCCTCAATCCCAAGAAATCATTGTTTGCTATGCAAGAAGGGAAGTTGTTAGGCCATATAGTATCAGCAGAGGGAGTGAGGATTGACCCTGATAGGGTAGAAGCAATTCGGGCTCTGTCACTTCCCAGGTCTAAGAAAGAGGTTCAGGCATTTTTGGGAAGGATCAATTTTCTGAGGAGATTTGTCTCAAATTTTGTTGAGTTGGTGAAGCACATTACAGCCATGCTCAGGAAGGGGACTGAAGTGAAATGGACCTCTGAATCCAGAGAATCTTTTGTCCGAATAAAGAAGGCGTTGACTGAGGCACCTGTGCTAATCAATCCCGATTATTCCCAAGATTTTCTGATATTTTCTTTTGCTTCTTGTGATACAATATCAGTAGTCTTACTGCAGAAAAATGATCAGGGGCAAGAACAGCCTATTGCCTTCTTTAGTAAGGCACTGAGAGATGCAGAACTCCGATACGAGATCATGGAGAAGCAGGCTTATGCCCTGGTGAAAGATCTCAAAGCTTTAAGAGTCTATGTATTGCATTCAAAGATCATTGCATATGTCCCTTCAACCTCTGTGAAGGACATTCTTATACAGCCTGACATAGACGGAAGGAGAGGTAAATGGATCGCCAAGATCCTAGAATTTGATCTAGAGATTAAGCCCACCAAGCTGATAAAGGGGCAAGGTTTAGCCAGGTTGCTCGCTGAATCAAATTGTAGGGCCTTGGGAATCAATTTCATCAATGAGCAAGCTGATTCATCCAACAGGGGTTCCCAAAGCACTGTACCACTAGTAGCATGCCCCTGGTACAAAGATATCTTGTATTTTTTTGCAAGAGTTGAGGCCTCCTGATGGGATGAAAAAAAGAAAGGCAAGAGCATTAAAGCTTAAAGCTATCAGGTATTGCCTCATAAACCAGGCCTTGTATTGGAAAGACCCCCAGGGGGTGTTACTGAGGTGTCTGGACCCACAGCAGGCCCAGAAGGTTATATTCGACTTCCGAAGCGGTCTTTGTGGAGGTCATTATTTTTGGAATACCACAGCTCACAAGATCCTCCGAGATGGATATTACTATCCCACCTTATTTCCTGATGTCTGTAGGGAAATTAGAGCTTGCATCAAATGCCAGAAATTCTCAGGGAAGAAACAGCAAAAATCCCTGCCTTTGAAACCTGTGGTGGTCTCAGCACCCTTTCAGCAGTGGGGATTGGACTTCATCGGGGAAATCCATCCCCCTTCGAGTGGCCAGCACTGATGGATTCTGACAGCAACTGACTACTTCACTAAATGGATAGAAGTTGTCCCTACTAGAAGAACTTCTCACAAAGTAATCATCAGCTTCCTGGAAGACATCATAGCTAGATTTGGCTGCCCTAGAAAAATTSTCACTGACAATGCTTCCCCATTCCGGTCTGAGCCTCTGGTCAAGTTTTGTGAACAATTTGGAATTTCACTGATTCACTCCACTCCCTACTATCCTTAGGGAAATGGACTGGCAGAGTCATCCAATAAAATCCTAATCAAGCTTATCAAAAATCTATTGGAGGACAATAAAAGGGCCTGGGACTCAAAGCTCAAATTTTCTCTTTGGGCTGATCGGGTGACAACAAAGAAATCGCTGGGCATCTCACCTTTCCAACTGGTTTATGGAATAGAAGTTGTTTTCCCCACGTAGCTCGCCCTGCCTGTGGCAAATCTCCTCCAGGACTTTGAAGGAGAACCTAACCATGTGCTCAGAAGAATTCATCAGATGGTGGAAGTGCAGCAGATCAGAGAACAGGTCATGGATAGAGCCTACAATCATCAGCAGAATATCAAGCAGGCTTTTGATAGGAAGAGCAAAAGGAAGGAATTTGAGCAAGGTGATCTAGTGCTCAAATGGGATGCACCCAGACAAGAAAAGGGAAAACACAGTAAATTTGATGCCCTCTAGTTCGAGCCTTTCAAGATCCTTGAAGTATTTTCAAACAACACTTACAGGTTGCAGGATCTAGAGGGCAAAGAAGTTTTTGGCAGCCCAGTAAATGGGCATTTCTTGAAAAAATGTTTTCTGTGAGCCGCAGTCGGCTCTTTTTGTTTTGTTTTGTAAATATTGTTTATGTTTTTGTTTTTCGGACTAATAAATGACTCCATAGCCCAACAGCAAAGGCACTAAGTCTGCAAAAGAGTTCTTAGAGCATCACAGGGACGACTCTATCCCCCATGGAGCCAAATGTTAGCGATATTTCTTGTAAGGGGGGATAGAATGCAAAAGAATGGGTTAAAAACCCAATTGTCCAAAGTTTCGGGTGATAATGCGCCCAAGGTAAGTCATGAGCAAGTTCGAGCGGCAGAGATTCGCGTGCCCGGATCAACGGCACATATTGAATTCCGGACCCCCCTTGCCTTTCTGCCTTTAAGCGGGGGGGGGCGGGGGTCGGGAATCGGGGGCGCACCTCTCCAATGGCCGAGATAAGCGTGCCTGGATCAACGGCGATAAAGACAATTCCGGACCCCCCTGCCTTTCTACCTTTAAACGGAGGGGGGGGTCTGGAATCGTGGATGCAGCTTTCCGACGGCCGAGATCTTAGCGCCCGGATCAACGGCGCTCACGCACTCCCATCATTTTCAGTTGCTCTGTGTTTAGCCTGCGTGGGCCCTTCTCCCATCATGTCATCTTCCTTTCCACCTTTCCCCTGCCGCTGTGTGTCATCTTTCCACCTCCCCTCTTTGGTCCGCGTAGTCCTCCCTCCTTCTCATCATCCACTCATTGCTTGCCACGTATCCCACTCCTTTCCAAGTCATCCTCTCGCCAAAGAGCGAGTCCATTATCTCTCGTCTTTCCCCCTTTCGCTTGTTGTCCTCCACCATGTGTCCTCCTCCTCCGCTACTTCTTCCACGTCCTCATAATTTGATGCCATCCCTCCTATCATGCGCCCCCTTCTCCGCGCTAGCCGCCATGCCTATCCACCAAGCCCTTCAGTTATTCCAGGTGATAGCGCGAGAAGTCTTCCATATCCCAAGGTGCTGAGTTGGCCAGGTCTTTCCCAATCCCCACGGAGCAGTTATTGAGGCAGTTGGTGGTGGTTAGACATCGTCTCCGCCATAATGGGGACATCCTGCAATGAATTAAAGGTACGTCGATTCGTTGATGAAATTGTCAGAAGATGGATCGCGTCTGCCATAAGTTGCACAACCATTCAAAGATTGCGGCTACAGATTGTCAGAATCCATGCAGACGCAAATATTTCAATGCATTTTCTTGGTTCCACTGCTGTTGTTGTTTGAGTATATGTAGGCATTCTTGCCATTTTTGTATCTATCGATGGTAGAGCTAAGCTCCCGACTGTAAAGTTTCAGTAGATATCTTAGTTTCCTGGTTATGCTTGTGTGTTTGAGACTTCTTGGTTTATAACAAACAGTTTTCTTTTTCCATCTTTGCTTCGTCTCGTGCCGGGGAGTTCACAGTCGAATGATTCGCGTGGATTGTTGCATTTATGTTATGATCAAGGATTTATCCTGACATTTTTGTATTCTCTGGTTTTCTGTGTTTGAATATAAAAGGACTTTGTGTTCGAATGATTTCTCCTCCAGCCTGTTACGAACTTGATGTCTGTGATAGACTTTCGCACTCTTCTTACGCAAGTCTCCCACCTACTCACCCTTTTACTGCAACTCATTGTTTGGAGTTTATCAAGACCTCACTTGTTCATGCATTCCTAGGCCTAGTTTCTGAGTTGAGACGATATCGTTCTGAGTTTCCTTCCATTTGATCACCCCTTTTAAACAAATCGTGACATTAAATTGATGGGCGTTGGGCTTTGCTCCTGCAAGCAATCCAGGAGTGACCTCCGGCTCCAACAGAAGGTTACCCAAGATAGGTAGAAAAGTTATGTATACAGGAATATATTTTTCATAGAATTTAAAGTGGGAGAACATGTGAATTTGAAAGTAAAGAAAAAGAGAAGTTCGCTAAGATTAGGAAGCTTCCTGAAGTTGGAAACAAGATATTGTGGTCCTTTTGAAATATTAGAAATGATAGGGCCAGTTGCATACATGTTAGATTTTCTTGCATCAATGAGAGTGCATAATGTATTTCATGTATCATTACTTAAAAGGTACATACCTGATGTTAATCATGTCATTGATTTGAATGTGATCCAGGTGGAGCACGAAGAGGATTTATGGGTGGCACCAATACGCATCCTAGATCGAAAAGTCAAAGTGCTCAGGAAAAAGGCCATAAGATTGGTAAAATTTCAATGGACCTAATACGGTCCTGAAGATGCTACATGTGAGCATGAAGAAAACATGTGGGCGAAATATCCGCAAATTTTTTACAGTTTTGAAGAAGACAGAATGCAAGACTCCATTTTGAGAAACTAGAGTTCTGGAACCACATCTCAAAATCCTGGCCAACTGCGCTAGGGACCTTGATAAACGAATGGAACATTCATTGGGTTAGCCCTAATAAATGGATGGCACATTCCTAATAAATGAATGGTGCATTCCTTGGGTCAGTGAGTTGAGAGTAACATGAGATTTTGGTTGGAACTGTTGATGGAGTTGTTAAATTGCAGAAATTTTATTTCTAAGTATTGTGATGTAAATTTCCATATATGTATATGGACATAGCGTTCACTGAGGACTGTGCACAATTGTAGGGGAGGGGGAATGTAACATCCCCATTATAATCCCTAGTTTGATTAATGCTTATGTAGATACAATATGTTGCTACAACCAAGCGATGTAATATGTGAATTGTATTTCAATGTTTTAATACAATAGCTAAGGGGACATGGACAAGAGATGGGGGTTGAATTAATCCACAAGAGAGGGGAGTGTCTAGGATAATGGCCAAGAGGGGTCCAAGGGGGGGGATACCTGTTTTTATGTATTTAACCCATTTTCCTAAATCAGTTATTGTATATGAACCTTCCCATTTCTGATTGAGTGTTTCCAAAACCAATCATTGAATACATGCAAGAGAGTGGGTGTGAGTGGTCACATCTCAAAGTTATTGGGCACATGGTGGTGGAGTACAATCAGCTTGGGGAAGAGTGTGAGTCAGTAAAGGTAAGAAAAAGAGAGGAATTTTGTATGGGTTGGGAGAGAGTAACAACAATTCGAGCAATTTGCGCAGTAAGTCAAGTTTGTTCATGGAAGGGAGACAAAAGGAAGAAAAGATATCTTGGATTTGGTGTGGCCATAGGAGGGAAAAGTCTGGATCGTAATTGGAGCGAATTGGAGTCGGTGTATTGAAGATCTCGGTTGCCAGGCCGGAAGAGTGAACTCTTGCATGAGTTGTATTGAAAAATAAAGTGGTGTTGTTGGTTTGTTTATAGTCTTCCTGGCAGTAGTTTCCCTTGAGTTCCCAGCTGAGAGATTCCTAGCTACCTGTTCCAGAGAGACCTTGATAAACAAATGGCACATTCCTTGGGTTATCCCTGATAAATGAATGGTACATCCCTTGGTTTAACCCTGATAAATGGATGGTACACCCCTTGGGTTATGCCTAATAAATGGATGGTAAATCCCTTGGCTTATCCATGATAAACAGATGGTACATCTGGGTTATCCCTGATAAACGAATGGTGCATTCCTTGGGTTGGGAAGGTCAAGAGGAAGAAAGATGGTGGAAAAGTGGGGATAGTTGTAGGAGAATATCAGTTGGGTTGGGAGATTTATGTGTTGTGAGTGGACTGTGAGAGACCACCCTCTTTTGTGGATTGTTAGCCTCAACTTGGGGGTGACTAGCTATTGAGATTTGGAACAATTAGTCTATGGTTGGGTGGAACTTTTGTCCCAAGCATCTAGTTTCACGATTCTTGTTTAAGATAAGTGTTTTATCTTGTACTGATTTATTTACATGTGTTATTGTTTTGCATGAACTCTGCATGAATGAAAATGACTTATATGTTGTTCTAATGAATGGTTTACTTGTATCTCATGTTGATTATTAGCATTATTCAAATGCATAAGTTTTATGGTTATTGTTGTAGCTAAGTTTGTTATAAATTGTAGTTGTATGCTATGGGAAAAATCAACTAACAGTAAAATAATGACTTTAATTAGCAGAATTTTCGAGTTATGTGTATTCTACATGTATTTTTTCCTAGATCGAGGCTAGGTACATTAATAAAATGGTATCAAAGGTGATAAAGAGAAAGTTTTAGCTGACGTGGGCCAGCCATTATGGTTGGGTACGTTACAACTAATCTAGCTTCCCTTCAGGATAAAGTAAATAAGGACATTTTGACCATTCATGCAAAAATAGACATCATCCAAGACCTGCTCCATAGCACCATTGGTGAAGTCAAAGACCAGCTTGGTGGCCAAATTAATGTAGTCCATTCCATGCTCCACCAATTCATGACCAAATTCCAAGTTACATCCTCCTCTAACCCCCCTCTCTATACTAAATGTGTTGACTCCAATCAACCTCTCCCCTCTCATTCCAAATACATACCTTGTGACCCCAATCTTCCTAGAGTCGAGGTCAACAAATTTGGTAGATCAGATCCACAAGCCTAGGTTACTCAAATGGAACATTTTTTCTCCCTGCATGGTATCATTGATGAGTTAACCAAGATTTGTTATGGAATTATCTATTTGGATCTAGAAATGTGGAAATGGTAACAATGACATCACAATGCATGCCAAGGGAATGTTTCTTGGTCACAATTTGTTGTTGAGTTGTATGAACACTTTGACACAGACACCCACCATTTAGGATGTCTGGTCAAGTTGAAATAGTCTGGAACAATAGAAACTGTTATTGTTGCCTTTGAGCACTTGGCTTTCCAGAAGGCATGTCAGATGCTTTCTTCAGGGAATGTTTTATCAGTGGCCTCAAGGATGAACTTCATGCCCAGGTCATCATGGCTCGCCCCCTGACTTGGTTGGAATCCACTAAGTGTGCCAAGGAAGAATAATAGGATATTTTGGCCCAGAGTAAAAAACCCACTTTTGTTCCCCGCCCTAAACCCAACCCACCTACCCCTCAGGCCTCTCCTCTCAAGGTCCACAAGTTAACATGGGAAAAAATGTTTGAACACCAACTCAAAGGTATTTTCTATAATTGTGATGACAAATATTTTCTTGGGCACAAGTGTAAGGAACAAAATATTTTTATGGCCATTTCAGAGGATGTTCCTGAAGAGGAAGTTGAAGTTCCTCCTATTGAAGAGCCACCCCTTCTCGATGCTCCTACTTCGCTTGATGACCCACTAGAAATTGAACCACTGATTTCATTACATGCCCTCATGGGCTTCTCTAATCCTAAAACCCTCAAGCTCATTGGCTATATTAAGCATCATAAAGTCATCATCCTTGTTTATAGTGGAAGCACCCATAATTTTATTCACTGTTGCATTTCCCAAGAAATCAATTGCTATATTCATGTCATCAAAAAAATTCAAATCATGATAGCTAATGGTGGTTCCATGAAATGTGGTGGGCATTGTGAAAATGTACGTCTTCAAATTGGGCAGTACCACCTAAAATATCATATGTTTTCCATCAATATGGGTGGTTGTGACATTGTGATGGGTGTTGGATGGTTATGCACTTTGGGCCCCAATCTCATGGATTTTAAGGAATTAACCATGAAATTCCAATAGGAGGGACAATAATATTGCTTCAAAGGAATCACAATAGTTTCCCCTGAGATCATCAGTTCCCATTGCATGGAAAAGATTCTCAAAAAAGGTCATTCAGGTATTATTGCCCAACTTCATTCTATTCAAGTAGTTGAGACACACTCAGTGCATCCTGGCCTCCAATATCTCATCTTCAAATACCAAGCTATTTTTTCCACTCCCTGGGGACTTCCCCCTTCATGTGGTGTTCATGATCATTCCATTCCACTTATCCATGATAGTATCCCTCCCAATGTTCACCCTTATTGTCATCCATTTTCCCAAAAGAATGAAATTGCAAAAATCGTGCAAGAATTGCTTGAAGCGGGTGTTATCCATCCTAGTACCATACCTTATTCTTCTCCTATGGTCATGGTACTCAAAAAATAAGGTACTCGGTGTATGTGTCCAGACTTTTGCGCCCTCAATAAACTCACCATTAAAGACAAGTTTCCCATTCCTTTCATTGATGACCTCTTGGATGAATTGAGTGGTGCCCAATACTTTACTAAACTCGATCTTCGATCTAGCTACCACCAGATCCATATGAAAGACAAAGAAATTCCCAAGACTTCCTTAGAACTCATGAGGGTCATTATCGGTTCTTGGCCATGCCCTTTGTCCATTGTAATTGTTGGTTATGTGTTATATTCTTTGCACGACTAGTCGAGAAACATGTCACATTTTTGCCTCGTTTTTCATGTCGCCTCAATTTTCATGTCCATTGTTGGGCGGTTTTTCGGCACATGGTTTTTGTCGATGGTTTTCTATTTCCAGTTAAGGAACTAGGTTTTTTTACTAATCTAGTTCATTGGGTTAGGTTTTTTTATTTCGTTGTCTCCTATATGTATATTGTATTGTAAACAATGTATCACAATGAATGAATATAGAATATGTTGATTTTCTCGGTTTGTCTTTCCAGGGGAAAAATCTTTGTGTAATGTGTGTACTTTCCATTGTATATTTTCTGTTCTTTTATTGAAAATTTGTTTGCAATAAAATATTGTACAAGGGCAAAATATATAGTAATGCCCCATAAACCTTCCAAAGTCTCATGAATCATGTCTTCCACCCTTTTCTTTGTCATTTTGTCTTAGTTTTCTTTGATGACATTCTCATCTATAGTAACACTTGGACATCCCATCTTGCCCATGTGGATCGAGTTCTACCTCTAACAATCTAAATGTGTCTTTGGAGCCTCAGAAGTGGAGTACCTGGGTCATATTATTGGCAAGGATCGTGTAAGGGTAGATCCTAAGAAAATTGAAGTTATGCAGGATTGGACTTTCCCTAAAACTCTCAAGAGATTGCATGGATTTCTGGGTTTAATAGGTTATTATCACAAGTTTGTTAAGAACTGTGGAAAAATCGCAGCACCTCTCATGAATCTCTTTAAAAAGAATGCGTTCAACTGGACTCTAGTAGTTGATCAATCCTTCTATGCCTTAAAAGCGGCTATGTGCATGATGTCGGTCCTAGCTCTTCCAGAATTCACCAAGACCTTTGTCTTGGAATGTGATTCTTTTGGAAAATGAATTGGGGACCGGGGTAGTCCTCCTTCAAGAGGGTAGGCCTTTGGCCTTCACCAACAAACAACTTTTAGACAAATATTTGGGCCAATCAATCTATGAAAAGTAAATGTTGGCTATTCTACATGCAGTGGATCTATGGCATCCTTATCTATCAGGGAAATTCTTGGAGATTAAATCTTATCACTAGAGCCTCAAGTATTTTCTGAAACAAAGAATTTCCTCCCCGGAGCAACCAAAATGGGTAACCAATATATTCAGATACGATTATGATATCATTTACAAGAAGGGAAAATAAAATGTGGTCGTTGATGCTCTTTCTTGAAAATGTGAATAAGAAGGGTCCCTCTTTTCCCTCTCTTTTGTTGTACTAGATTGGCTCCAAGATGCGTGCCAGGAATGGTTGCATGATCCCAAAATATCTTGCCTCATCCAACAATTGCAAGAAAACTCTCTAGATTCTCTAGGGTACTCTTGGCATAATAATGAGCTTCTCTACAAAGGTCGTCTCTATTTAAGAAACCAGTCGCAACTTAAATCCATAGTGCTTTCTAAGATTCATGCTTCACCTACAGCTGGGAAAGGGTTTACCAAAACCTATGGAAGGGTCAAACATTCTTTTTTATAGGATGGTATGAAACAGGAAATCCACACTTTTGTGGCTAAATGTGATGTATTTCAATGCAACAAAGGAGAAGCAGTCAAATCCCCAGGAACCCTCCAACCCCTTCCAATTCCCCCTTCTATCTGACATGATATTTCTATATATTTCATTATGGGCCTACCTAAATCAGGCAATAAGACAGTCATCATGTTGGTGGTTGGTCGTCTTTCCAAATATGCTCATTTTTGTGCTTTGCATCATCCCTTCACCGCATCCATAGTGGATTAATTTTTCATGGATAATATCTTCAAACTTCATGGCATGCCTCATTCTATTGTCTCTAACCGAGATCCCACTTTCACCGGCAAATTTTGGCTAGAATTTTCCAGGCTATAGGAAACCCAATTGCATATCAACACCACCTATCATCCCCAAATTGATGGCCAAACTGAAGTTGTCAACAAGTGTTTGGAAATATATTTGAGGTATTTTTCATTTGAGAGGAAATATCAGTGGGCTCAATGGTTACCCCTAGTTGAATGGTGGTACATCACTTCTTACCATACAACTACTCGCTTGACTCATTTTAAAGTAGTCTATCGAAAAAATCCACCTTCAATTATCTCATACATTCATGGTGTCTCGAAGGTCCAGATGGTTGACCAAACTATTACAGTTCAAGAGGTTATTATCTGTACCCTCAAAGGTAATTTGTTCATGGATCAAAATCGCATGAAGAAACAAGAAGATCAAGGTCGCTTAAAACGTCAATTTGTTGAATGGGACTAGGTGTTTCTTTGACTGCAACCTTAGAAGCAAAATTAACTCAAGAATTACCATTTCCAAAAACTATCACCCAAATTTTATGGTCCTTGTGTAGTTCTCAATTGAGTGGGATAGGTGGCCTATCAGTTATCTTTTCCTGGTCATTCTAATCTCCATCTTGTTTTTCATGTCTCATTCTTAAAGAAGGTGATTGGAACTAAGTTCCAAAATCAAACCAGTCTTCCCAAGTTGGATGAAGAAGGCTAGCTCCATATGGTTGTATCCACAAGCAGTATTGGACAAGCATGAGCATCATCTCCATCAGTGTGTCATCAAGGAAGTGTTAGTACAATGGAAAGATACAACTCCAACATATGCCACCTGGGAGCCAGCTAGCATTCTACAACAATTTTATCATCTCAAGCCTTGAGGACAAGGTTGTTTTTTAAAGGGGAGGTAATGTTAGGGACCTAACCTCTCTACCTAACCCCTCACATATGTAGAATAATATATTTTCCATGTAATAAAGTCCAATATTAATAAGGCTTAGTAATAAGGAAGAATAATTCAAATGTAAGAAGACCTAATAGAAGTTTTCGCTTCTAGAAGATATTCCTCTAGATTGTTCTTATGGTAGATAGATTTAGTATAAATAGGAGTCAAGGGAATGAGAAGTCTTGTATTGAGAATTATTTTAATAGAGCACTACATTGTTGAAGGTTTCCCCATCGAAGAGGAAAGTGAACATTGTTTCCTATCAATAAAGGTATTATTTTGTTGTTGTGGTTTCATATATTGTGTTGTTACACTGTTATTCTCTGCAATATTTATGTTTTTGGCTATTATAATACATCTGGTACCTTACATAAGCCAAACACATTCAAATAAGACCTTAGTGGTGGCCTCAATTGTGATTCTCTTCATGTAGGGTGCCAAAATTGTCATCTTAGAGAATCGATCAACGACCACGAAGACACGGTCATTCCCATGCTTGCTTGAAGGAAGATCGGACATGTAATCCATGGAGAGGGACTTCCAAGGCCTATCAGGAGTAGGCAAAGGGGTGTATAGCCCCTGTTTCTTGATGGTGGGTTTGGTAATGGCATGGGTAATGCAAGATCTGATGTACTTGGAGACATCTTGTCAAAGCTTCGGCCAATAAAAATGCTTTTGCAATACGGCCATTGTTTTATCCACACCAAAGTGTCCTGCCGCATGACTGTAATGATCTTCCCAAATAATCTTTGCATGCTCACTTGAAGGAACATAGAGATGACTTAGATGGCATAGAAATCCATCTTGGAGATGAAAGTATGGAACTAGTTTTCCTACACTTAATGTCTTATAGGGACCATCAAAGTCAGAGTCACTGTTATATAATTTTGGCCACCTAAACATCCCATGCCCATAGGAGTTATGAATTATGGTTAGTTCCACAACCTGGGGTCGACTGAGGTAGTCTGTGACATGGTTGGTGCTTCCTTTCTTATACTTGATGTTCAAGTGGAATCGCTACAGGTATGTGGACCACTTTTGATGGAGGGAGTTCATTCTATAACTCTCCCTATGTCTGCATGAATTGTAGAGGCCTATGATAAATGTGGATGATCATTTCCTTCCCTAGAATGTAATGCTTCCACTATCGACATACCTGCATAATGGAGTACATCTCTTTGCCGTAGGTGGGATATCTTTGAATGACATCAAATAGTGTTTCACTATGATAGGCCATCAAATTCCCATGTTGAGTGAATATTTCACCAATAACATAATATGAAGCATCTGTCTCAATCTCAAATGGTTGTTGTAGGTATGGCAGAATAAGGATTGGTTCAGATCAAAGGCTGAATTTCAAATCCTTGAATGCTTTATGTTGGGACGCAACCCAAACAAACTTGTCCTTTTCTCCACCATTGGTCACCTAGATTAGGGCCCAAGTGATATGAGAGAACTGCAAAACAAACATGTGATAGAAGTTGGAAAGGCCCAAGAAGTTGCGGAGCTTGGTCAATTTCTTCAGGGTCGGCCAATCGTGGATGACTTGGATCTTGGTTGGATCCACATGCACACACTACTCATCCACAATGTATCCCAAATATTGGATTCTCTACATTCCAAAGGAACACTTATCCAAATTGGTATACAATGTGTGTTGACGTAGGGTGCCCAAGACCTATTGAATGTGCTTCAAATGTTCCTCCTAGGTTTTGATAAAGATGAGGATGTCATCCATATATACAACCACAAAGGAGTTTTTGAATGGCCACAATATATCATCCATCATTTGCATGAATGTGGTTGGGGCATAAGTCAAGCCAAAAGGCATGACCAACCACTTGAAGAGACCTTATTTAGACTTGAAGGTTGTCTTCCATACATTGATTTGCTCAATCAACACCTGGTGGTAACCTGACTTCAGATCAGTCTTAATAAAAAATTTGGCTCCCTTGAGTTGATCAAGAATATCATTAGTCTGGGAGATCGAGTACTGGTTTTTTATCGTGATCTTGTTCAGGTCTCAGTAATCAATACAAAGTCATCATGCCTCGTCCTTCTTTAGTACAATTATAATTGGGCTCTCGCAAGATGAGGAGGTTGGTCTGATGTGACCCTTCAGAATTAGTTCTTGGATCTGGCATTTGATTTCTTCATTCTTCATAACAAAACACCTATATACATGGTCATTAGGCAGAGTAGCATCAGGTGTCAAATCAATTGAGTTCTTTACCTGATAGTGAAAAATCACCCCATTAGGTGAAGCAAATATGTCTTTGTTCTCTTCTATGATCTTGTCCACCTATTCTTGATGTGTAAAGAGACCTCATGAAGAGGTTTTGGCAATTGCAATGACTTTCCATTCACCTTTCAACCGGACCATAAAGAGGGAAAATCTCTCGGTCTAAGAGACCACCTTTTGGCACTGATTCATAGAGATCAAAGAGACCGCAATAGTTGGGACTACCTCCGATACCCTGTAGAGTTGACCTCCCAAAGTAATAATGACACTACGGGGCCTAGATTCATAAATAGCATGGAACTTCCACATATATGGTTGTCCTAAAATAACATCACAAACTTCAAGGGGAGGGACATAACATAATACCTTGTCTTTGAATTGCTTGATGTTATAAAGTGGGCGATATTGCTGGCTAATGTGAACGTCTCATCCTTGGTCGATCCAACTGATGGTGTATGGTTGAGGATGCATAATCATTGTTAGGTTCAATGTATTGATGACCTCTATTGACATTAGGTTCATCTGGCTACTGTTGTCAACAATGAAATGGAGGGTATTCCCCTTCACCCACATATGTGAGTGGAAGAAGCGCTCCCCTTCTTCATGCTCCTCGGGTTCCTCTAGTTCCTTCAGGGATGCAACCTGAAGGAAGCTCCAACTCCCCAATTGTCACCATCCAACCACCCTGACGTAGAAGTAGAATGATGGAACCATTATCACACTATCACTGTGAGATATACCATTGTACAATTGTACCACTGACCCTCATCCAACCTGTAATACTGCCCTACAATCAACATGTACCTGAACTAAACATGTATAAAAAAAAATACAATAGATACGCAACCTGTAGTTCTGCAACATTCATATGTACGCAACCTATATGTATAATAGCCTACGTATGTACGTGTATTTTCTGTTATGCAACCTGGGTATGCCTTCTGAAACTAGGGATACACGACCTGTAGTTCTACAACATGTGTATGTACACACCCTATCTATACAACAACCTGCGTATGTACGCGTCCTATCTGTTATGCAGCCTGCATATACCTTCTGAAAACTAGGGTTTTCTTTCTTTTGAAAACTTTTGATCCTCTGCAACTTCTTTCACATAGATATGTAACCTGTCACTATATCAGAACTATAATTGTACCATGTGCATGCATCCTCATACATAACCTTTACCCAAAAACTCTATGTCTCTCTCTAGTCATGTACCATATAGTATGTGTAATCATGCACAAGTATAATAACCCTCACATGATATAGACATCAAACCCTTTCCAATATTCAACCTCTGTTACACATCAACATTACTTGCTTTGATAGTGTCGCAAGTGTCATCGTTACAAAGGTCGCAAGTGTCGCATTTTGCTCACAAGTGTCGCAAGTGTCAGGGAAGCCTACTACCATGATGCCTATGTCATGCCTGTAACCGACATCAAGAGGACACTTGGCACATGTCAAACACTTGATTTGGAAGAGGAGGAAAGGTTAACTGGTCTCATGAACCTTTTTCCATCTAAAAACACTCAAAAAACTAAGTTTTTGGAGGGGAGCGCTCCCCTATAACTATCTCAAGAGTGTTGGCTCCCCCTCATAAGCCATTAGGGAGTGTGATAGCACTGCATCAGCCCTTTTGCAGGAGCGCTCCTATCTTCAGGAGTGTTGGTGCTCCCCTAGACACTACTAGGGAGCGCTACATCGCTCTAATGGCCCTTTTGAGGGATCGCTACCTATTCTGGGCAGTAGTTAAGTTGTTGAGATGAATGGGGGAAGGATCCTTTCATTGTTGGAAGGCAGTTGGATTCGAATCCCTAGTCCAGCCATGATCTTAGGGTAGATCCTCAATTGAAGGAGGAAAATCCTCAACTTCCCCAAGGATATCTCAAGTGGTTAAATCCTCTCCAAGGCTATATAAGCAAGTTTTCTCATGGTGAAAGGGGACTGAAAAGAGAGAATCACACCAAACTTATGATCTTATAAGTGGTGTTGGAACAAAGATAATTTGGCAGCAAGAGACCTATGATCTCGTAGTGAGCAATCAATGAATCTATCATCATTCGGATCATGGATATTTTGAGCAAGGGGTAGACAAGGAGGACTTGGCGAAACTGCTGCAATTCATCTATGGTTGTAAGCAATGTTTTGTCCTCATTAATATAATTTGCTTGGCCTGTTTCTTTCTAATTCGTGTTCAATCTCACATGGATTTGTCTCTTTAGTAGATAGATCTATTTCAGACTAATCTTGATAGAGTAGGAAGTGATCGTACTTTGTTTGTCTACAGGGCTTATCGAGGAGCGAAAGATTACAGCTCAACTCGGAGTGTGCAGGGACAAACACCGGTAAAAGGTACTTCTTTTCTCCTTCCTCCTCACACACTAATCCACCTAGATCTAAAAGGAAGTCAGTGACCATGATAAGCACTTTTTGTCTTAGAGTTAAGAGTCTAGCTCTTTGAGGAGATCTACCTATCCACAGGGAGATTTTCCTTCAACAACCTCTCAATACATCAATCACTTCACAAATACAAGCTCTCAACCATGTAACATACAAACCCTTAGCCATATGCCAAGAAATACAAAATGTGCCTCAATTCTAACAAGAAGTATCAATGATAAATATTGAGTATACCAGCATTGTATTTATGTAGATTTGACTTATACAGAATATCCCATGCAGCCACTAGTATCTCTAGGGAGAATCCTCAAATCTCCATAACCATTTCTCATGCATACATCAAAATCAAACTACTCATAGAAATAAGACATACCTTTTGAACCAGTGGATAGATCTGATGTATCTGATCACTGTAGACCTTCCTAAGAGCCTGATCTCATAATCTAGAACCTCGACATCTTCATCTTCTCAAGTTTCTATGGATTTACCGTCATGTACGCACCGTAATACACTACCAGCCCATGTATGTACACACCCTAATAAACTGTTAGCTCACGTACACCTCATAAATTAGGGTTTTTTAGTATGAGTTTTAATTCTAAAACTTTCCCCATCAACCCTTTGTGCTACCTTAGACTTTCACAAGTTCAGATGTATCAATGAGTACTTCCAATAAGCCTTACACAACAATAGATATTCAATATGTTCAAGTGTGATTAAATGAAAGATTTCCTCTTATTTATACTTTCATGTAGCTTCCTCAAGGGGTTACCTTTTAACCATCTTAACCCACTTTCATTATTTTAGGGTTAACCCACTTATAACCACTTGTCCACTTCACTTAACCACTTTCATAAATTAGTAAGTTCTCCATTAGATTTATTATTTAAATAATAAATTTTGCATCCTCTTTGAATTATAATACACTCATCACTTCACTTTATTATTTAAATAATTTCTTCTTTGAAAACACTTTAACTACTTTGACCTTTTGGGCCTTCTAGATGACTCATGAGGGTTCTCCAACTTCACATGGCCATAACTCTCTAACCATGAGGAGTTATGTGATGTTCCACATACTAATGGAAATGGCGTGACATGTACTATCCATATAGAATAGTCTTACCTGAAAATATATTGAAACTCATACCATTACCCATAAAACAAACTTGGGTCCATTACCCAAACCTTTGTGTTATCGAAATTTTCTATCGGACTTTCTTCAAGTGTCGACATCAATGAAAACCAACCCAATTAATCAACAATGTCCCCCTTTGGTATTGATGCAAACACTTTGATGCAATATTGAATTCATGTCATGCAATAATGAAGTCATATCACTCATGATCCCCCTATGACCAATGCTCCCCCTTGAACCATGCCTATGTGCTTTGCATCTGATAAATATCTCGCCCTTTGTCATCATTATCAAAGGTATTTTTCCATCTGTGGTTGCTCCCCCTAACTGAACTGTCCTTGGGGATAATCCCCCTGACTGAACTCTTCCTGAAACTGATCTCCCGACCTGAACTGTCCTCTTTATGGTGCTTCCTCGTGTAAATGTAAGACATATAAGATAAGCATTCAAAATAATTCATTTTGGAGTAGAAATTACTCCGTCTCTGGAGAATATACTCAAAGGCTTCCCATGGAAGTGGTTTTTTAAAGATGTATGCCACTTGTTCTTTTGTGCCCACATATTCAACTCTGATGATCTTCTCTGCAAATTGTTCCCGTAGAAAGTGATACTTGATTGTAATGTGCTTTGTCTTGGAGTGCATCATTGGGTTCTTTGAGATACTGATGGTGCTTGTATTATCACAATAGATTAGAATGGGCTTATCATACTCAACATGTATATCTATCAAAGTTTTTTTCATCCATAAAAATTGTGTACAACATGTTGTTGCTGCAATATACTCTGCTCTAGTTGTAGATAAGGATATTGATGATTGTTTCTTGCTTAGCCATGACACCAAACACTCACCCAAGTAGAATGTTTCTCAACTAGTGCTTCATCGGTCATTAATGCAACCTACCCAATCTGCATCTGTGTAGGAAATAAGTGATAGATCCTTTCCTTTTGGATACCATAATCCAAAATCTTATGTTCCTTTGAGATATCTGAAAATCCTCTTTACTTCTAATACATGTGATTCCTTTGGTGCTGCTTGAAATCGTGCCACTTGTCCAACTACCTGCATTACGTCTGGTATGGATGTTGTCACATATAGTAAGCTACCAATCATTGACATGTATTGCCTCTGGTCTATAGAATTTGAATCATCATCTTTGCGCAACTTGCAACTGGTTTGCATAAGAGTGGTAATCGGTTTGCAATCTTCCATTCTGAACCTCTTTATCATTTGTCTGATACACTTAGTTTGAGAAATAAAAATTCCTTGGTTTCTTTGATGTATCTAAAGACCCAAAAATAAGGATAGCTCTCTGAGTAATGACATTTCAAATTCATTTTGCATATCCTTTGCAAATTTCTGGCTTAACCTGTCATCATTGCTTCCAAAAATAATATCAACATAAACTTCAATTAATAAAATACTATCTTGAGTTACCTTGATGTAGAGGTTGTTTTTTGCACTTCCTTTTATGAACCCTGTCTGCTATAGATATTTATCCATTCTAGAGTGCCATGCTCTAGGAGCCTATTTTAGACCATACAAGGCCTTCTTCAATTTACACACATAATCTCAATTCTCTGACAACTGAAATCCTTCTAGTTGTTCAATGTAGACTTCTTCTTCAAGTTTCCCATTCATAAATGTTGATTTCACGTCCATCTGATACACTTTAATATTCTTGGAGCATACATAACATAAAAGAAATCAGATTACTTCCATTCTGGCAGCTGGAGAAAATGTCTCTTCAAAGTCAATTCCTTCAACCTATGTGTATCCTTTACATACCAATCTATCTTTGTTCCTTGTAGCCGGTCCATATTCATTCAATTTATTTCAGAATACCCACTTTGTGCCAATCACATTCTTATTCTTCGGTCTTGGAAGAAATTCCCAAGTGTCATTATTGTTGTAGGAAAATCTGCCTGCGGACAAGTAGATCGACCACTAAGGCTTGACCTTAACCCTAGACAAAAAAATGCTTATCACGGACACTGAATTCCTTTCAAATCTATCTAAGCCTAATGCATGAGAAGGGAGGATGATAGAAGTACCTTTTAATCGACGTTTGTCCCTGCACGCTCCGAGTTGCGCTCCAATCCTTTTTCTCCTCGCTGAGGTCTATGGACAAAACGAGATACGACCACTTCCTACTCTATTGACATTAGCTTGAAAATAGATCTATCAATAAATGACAAGTTCATGTAACATTAGACACAAACTAGAAAGAAACAGGCCAAGCTTGTCATATTAATGAGAATAGCGACAGCAATGCTTACAATCATAGATGCGAATGCGGCAGCTTCGTCAAATCCTCTTCGTATAACCCTTGCCTAAAAGATCCACAACCTGGATGACAGCAGCTTCAATGATTACTCTTCTTTGGCTGACTGCAAGTTTCCTCCAAGATCATAAGTTTCACATATTCAATTCTTCCTCCCTCTTTACCACCATAGAGCTTTCTTATATAGGTTGGGAAGGGCCTAACCACTTGATTTATGTTTAGAACCAGTTGAAAACCTCCTCCTTGGATCAGATATATTTTGACAAAACCAAGAATTCAAGTTCAACCGCCTCCCAAACTCGAATGATTCTCCCCTTATTCTTTTCACCGGGCTAACAAGTTACCCATAATAGAGAGAGCTCCCTTAGAAGGGGCATCAGAGTGTTAGAACGCTCCTGAACAAGTCAAGGGAAGTGCCAGCGCTTCAAATCTGAGCAGCGCTTCTGCAAAGGGGTGGAGAAGCGCTACAACGCTTCTAAAGCATGGTAGAGGGGCGCCAGCGCTTCTCAGGCAGTTTTAGAGAAGCGTTCCCCTTCCAAACCCTTAATCAAGAAGCCCTCTTAGATGTTAAGAGATGTTTGACCTCAGTCAACCAGTTTCTTCCTTCAAACCAAGTACATGAGATGTTTCAAGTGCCTCTTTAGTGTCGTCATTGTGATAGCATGATTCAACAACATTTACGACACTTTGTAACCAATTTGCGACATTTGCGACAAGTCGTAAAGGAGTTGCGACACTTGCAAGAAGTGAGAGGCATATGTGACACTTATCCAGTTGAGTGATTTTGATGTGTAAAAGAATGCCCCCCAAAGTATGAAGTCAGAATATGCGGACTGATGACTGAAGTACTTTGCAGATATTCAAGCAAGGGTATAGACTCGGAGAACCTGACGGAAGTTGCACACAAACATCCAACCAATATCGTGACATATTTCAAAACCCAAGGCAGGCATACCTATGCTTGGGAGATTGAGACTTGTGAGGTATGTCCACCATAAAATACACTATGGATCCATAATTGTATTGAAAAACAGGGGTATAGCCACCAAAGATACAATGTGGATCTATATGGTAGTGACTCAGACTGATCGTAGCCACAAAGAATACACAGTGGATCTACGAAATAATAAGACATAGCCACGACCAATATAAAGTGGATCTATGTAACAGTGCATGTATCATTTGTCTAATAGAACTCCTTCGCAGCCTGGGCGAAGCATATATCAAAGTGATGGATCGACCCAGGGTCTTCATACCAATCCCAATATGGTACGAATCTGACCATGTGAATGGATGTCTTGACGTCCAACATGGCAGAAACCACTTGATTACCGGTCAATGAGGTAAACCGTTAACAAGTGCGAGGGAGATCACCATTAATGTCGATGATTCCCAAGGTACCCTAGTACATTCCAGCGAATG
>JZKD02S2055626.1:260552-271127 GCA_000966675.3 Picea glauca | reverse complement strand
AGGTTGGGAAGGGCCTAACCACTTGAGTTATGTTTAGAACCAGTTGAAAACCTCCTCCTTAGATCAGATATCTTTTGACAAAACCAAGAATTCGAGTTCAACCACCTCCCAAACTTGAATGATTCTCCCCTTATTCTTCTCACCGGGCTAACAAGTTAACCAGAATAGAGAGCGCTCCCTTAGAAGGGGCATCAGAGCATTAGAACGCTCCTGAACAAGTCAAGGGAAGCGCCAGTGCTTCAAATCTGAGCAACGCTTCTGCAAAGGGGTGGAGAAGCGCTACAATGCTTCTGAAGCATGGTAGAGGGGCGCCAGCACTTCTCAAGCAGTTTTAGAGAAGCGTTCCCCTTCCAAACCCTTAATCAAGAAGCCCTCTTAGGTGTTAAGAGATGTTTGACCTCAGTCAACCAGTTTCTTCCTTCAAACCAAGTACATGAGATTTTTCAAGTGCCTCTTTAGTGTCGTCATTGTGATAGAATGATTCAACAACATTTGTGACACTTTGTAACCAACTTGCGACATTTGCGACAAGTCGTAAAGGAGTTGCGACACTTGCGAGAAGTGAGAGGCATATGCGACACTTATCCAGCTGAGTGATTTTGATGTGTAACAATTATTCTCTATTTGATCAAATTCTTCATCCATGGCCTTATTCCAAAATTCATCCTTGTTGGCCTCTTCAAAATTGTTTGGTTCAATCATAGATGAGAGTGTTAGGTGCATTTGTTATGGCAAATGGATTCTTCTTCTAGTCTCAACTCCTCTATCTTTGTTTTTGATAATCTCATCTGAAGTATGATTCTTTTCCATGCGTTTTCTAGGTGTCTTTGGAGGAACTTGTTGAACTTGCTCTTCTACTTCTATCTTATCTTCTTCATCTTCCCTTCTACTTCTTCTTCATCTTCTACTTCTTCTTCGTAAAGTTGTTCCATTGATTCATTTTCTTCTTCCTTTAATTCTCGTCCACATGTTTCATCAATTTTTACATTGATGCTTTCCACAGCTTTTTTCAACCTCAAATTGTAACACTTGTATGCTTTCCTTGTACTTGAGTAACCAACAAGTATTCATTTGTCCACACGAGAGTCAAACTTTCTCATTCTACCATCTTCTCTTTTGATGTAGCATTTCCTTTAAAATACTCTGAAGTGCTTCACATTTGTTGGTCTTCCTTTCCATAGCTAGTTGGGAGTTTGTCAGTGTTGTTTCTAAGCATTACTATGTTTTGAATGTGAACTATTGTATGCATTGCATGTGTCCAAAAATATATGTCAATTTGGAATCCATTAGCATTGTTTGAGCCATTTCCTGTGTAATTATCATCCATTATGATAATGTTCCTTTGTCTCTGAACCACTCTTTGAACCAATCTATGAATCCATGCTCTCATCTATTGTCATATATATGTCCAAACCTACTAAGTGTTCTTATGAATCCATCTATGTCCGTATTGTCCAAGACTCTACTACACAACTGTCCATAATGCTGACCCATTTATCATTATACTATCATGAAATATTCACTACTACAACTGATTGTACTTATGCTAACTGACTACTCTGGATCTATCTATTCAAACTTTGCAAGTTTCTCTAAGGATGGTTATTTGGTCTATCACACCTATCGCACAGACTCCCCCTGTCTAATATTCATATTACCTAGGAGTATCTAAGTCAAATGGCTCAAAACAATTACTGCTTGGATGAGTATTCCTCATCATCTTCATTGGTAGATTCATCATCTCTCTGATCTCTGACTTCTTTCTTTCTATCTGTGGATTCATATTTAACTACAATGCTTGAAATTACAATCTCTTGAACCTGTACCTTATTTACCTGTCCTTCTTTTCTTTCAGTTATTTTCCAAACTTTTATGTATCTGACATCTTTCTTTTTATCTGTAGAATTTTCTTCATCTCATTTTATTGCCAATCTTGTGATCTATGGGACCTAGTCTTTGTTCACCTGTTCTTCCTGTTTTCTTATCCATACTTTATTATATCTGATATTAGTGTTCTCTTTCATGTAAGTATTTATCATGCTTATACAATCACTAGCTATGTGTCCATAGTTATGACATTTGTAACATTCAATGTTACGTGGGGCCACATAGGCATTTCTTGCTTGAACATTTCTTTTATAATCCCTGCAATCTGAAACCTTATGTCCAAAGTTATTACAATAAAAACAATGACCATAAAAGAAATTTGCACACCTGGAAGTGAATGATCTTCTTTGTGGCATCATCCTTCTAAATTTCTTCCTTGACAGATCATGATCATGATTGAAGCTTCTTTGTGGCTTGAACATGGATGGTATTCTTGAGGATGTATCTTCAATAGTTTTCTTAGATTATGGTTGACCATGATTCCTTCCTTTGAGTACTTCTGCATAACTCTTTCTATTTTCTTCATTTTTTCTTTTCTAGCAACCTAGAGTGCTTCTCTTCATTCTCTATAATTGATGTGGATGTTTATGTCTGTTCAACATCCTTTTTTATCTTGACGATTTTACTTCTCAATGTGACAACTTCTTCTTCAAGCTTCTCAACCTCTTCTTCTTTCTTCATTATCTGAGACTTCGTGAATTATTTTGTTCTCTTTGCTTCTTCAAGATGAATTTTTAATGTGATTATTTCTTCTTCAAGTACATTCTCTTCTTGACCAAACTATGACTCAAGATGATTTAGATCGTTAGTTCTTTCCTTGAGATGATCTGTCAATATATTCTCTCTCATTTCTGCTTCTTCCTTCTGTGTTGCTATATTGGCTTCCAAATACTACTTTCAATATTCAAGATTTTCTTTTATCTATCTGGCTTCTTCTAGCCAAGTTATTAAGTTCTCGATGACTTGTTGGGATTCTTCAAAAATGTGAACACTTTCCTTTTGTTTCATCAATTCTTTCTTGAGTGAATTGTTTTCTTCTCTTTCTTTTCTTAGTTCATCTAAAATACTAATCAATTATGTTTCATAATTGTCTTCTTTTTCAATTAGTTTTTATGTCTCATTTCCTTCATGGAATTATATTTCAAGATGTCTGTGTTTTTCACAATTAAAACAAAAAAACATACCTTCAGTGATTATGTACTCTTCATCTTTTGAATCTGTTTGACATGGTGAACATAATTCTTCTTGATCTGTATCTGCATCTTCTTTGGCATTTTTTGAATCTGTGATGGGTGAAGAATATATGTCATGTAACTTATCCCAAAGTTCTTTGGCTAATGAACATTTATCAACCTTTTGTCTTATCGGATTAGGTAATCCTCCCCAGATGAAATCCATTGCTATTGTGCTATTCTTCTTCAATTCCTTCTTGGTTGCAGTCTTTGCCCTTTTTGAACTATCATATCTTGTAACGACTAATAGCCAAATATAATGTCCCTGTGCCTGTAAAAATACTTTCTTCCCTCTACTCCACATGTCATACTTTAAACCATTATGACCATTAAACATCAGTACTCCATTCTTAGAATAATCCATGATCACCTTCCAATGGTTAAACTGTTTCCTAAAGGACCCTCCTCTGATGCCAATTGTTGGATTACTAAGAGGGGGGGTGAATCGGTAATAGAGAAATAATAATCCTTTTTCACCATAAAATGTAAGTGTTATATCGAAGTAGCATTATCATCCAATAGTTTCAGAGTAAATAAACAATGAACTAAAGAAAAATCATACACATACACAGTACACCCATATTTTACGTGGAAACCCAAAATGGGAGAAAACCACAGAATGTTTTTTCTTATATGTCTTTAAGAATTACATTCATTGGAAGCACCAACTTCCTTTGTTTTCCATATGCAACTTGAAGGAGGCTCCAACCCCCTATTTTCTCAGGCTACAACCTGAGGGAAGATCCAACTCCCCAATTCTCTGGCTACAACCAGAAGGAGGATCCAACCCCATAGTTTCTCAGGCTACAACCTGAAGGAATCTCCAACTCCCCAATTCTCTGGCTACAACCAGAAGGAGGATCCAACCCCCTATGTTCTCCAACTACAACCAGAAGGTGGTTACAACCACCTGTCCTTGCCCCGTCCAACCGTCCTGACGTAGAAGTAGGATGATGGAACCACTGTCACGTTATCACTGTGAGATATACCATTGTACAACTATACCAACCTGTACCACTGACCTGCATCCAACCTATAGTACTGCCATGTAATCAACCTGTACCTGAAATGAACATGTATCAAACTAAATACAACAGATACATGACATGTAGTTCTGCAACAGGTGTATGTATGCAGCCTATATGTAGAATAGTCTTCCTATCTACGCATCCTGTCTATTATGAAACATGTGTATGCCTTCTAAAACTAGGGATATGTGACCTGTAGTTCTGCAACATGCGTATGTAACCACCCTATCTATATAAGAGCCTACGTATGTACGCATCTTGTCTGTTATGTAGCCTGCGTATACCTTCTGAAAAACTAGGGTTTTATTTCTTCTGAAAACTTATGATCCTTTGCAACTTCTTTCACATAGATCTGCAACCTTTCACTATAGCCAGACTGTAATTGTACCATGTGCATGAATCCTTATACATAAACTTTACCCAAAAACTCTATGTCTCTCTCTAGTCATGTGTCATATAAGTGTGTGTAATCATGAACAAATATAATAACCCTCACATGATCTAGACATCAAACCCTTTCTGATATTCAGCCTCTTAATACATCAATCACTTCACAAATACAAGCTCTCAACCATGTACCATACAAACCCTTATCCATATTCCAAGAAACACAAGATGTGTCTCAACTCTAACAAGAAGTATCAATGATAAATATTGATTAATCTAGCACTGTATTTCTATAGATATGACTTATACAAAAGATCACATGCAGCCACTAGTCTCTCTAGGGAGAATCCTCAAATCTCTATAACCATTTCTCATGCATACATAAAAATCCAACTACTCATAGAAATAAGACATACCTTTTGAACCAGTGGATAGATCTGATGTATCTTATCACTGTAGACCTTCCTGAGAACTCGATCTCATAATCTAGAACCTTAGCATCTTCATCTTCTCAAGTTTCTATGGCTTTACCCTCATGTATGCGCCCTAATACATTGTCAACCCTCGTATGTACACACCCTAATACTTTGTTAGCCTGTGTACACCTCAGAAATTCGGGTTTTTTAGTATAGAATGTAATTCCAAAACTTTCTCCGTCAACCCTTAGTGCTACCACAGACTTTCACAACTTCATATGTATCAATGAGTACTTGCGATAAGCCTTACACAACAATAGATATTCAATATGTTCAAGTGTAGTTAAATGAGAGAGTCGTGCCTCTTATTTATAATTTCATGTAGCTTCCTCAAGGGGTTACCTTTTAACCATCTTAACCCACTTTCCTTATTTTAGGGTTAACCCACTTATAACCACTTGTCCACTTAACTTAACCATTTTCGATAATTAGTAAGTTCTCCATTAACTTTATTATTTAAATAATTTCTATTGCATCCTGTTTGACTTATAGTACACTCATCACTTCAGTTTATTATTTAAATAATTTATTATTTGCAAACACTTTGACTACTTTGACCTTTTGGGGCTTCTAGATGACTCGTGAGGGTTCTCCAACTTCACATGGCCATAACTCTCTAACCGTGAGGAGTTATGTGACATTCCACATACCACCGGAAATGGCATGACATGTACCATCCATATAGAATATTATTACCTACAAATATATCAAAACTCATACCATTATCCATCAAACAAAATTGGGTCCATTACCCAAACCTTTGTGCTACCAGAATTCACTACTGGACTTTATTCAAGGGTTGACATCAATGACAACCAACCCAACTAATCAAAAATATCCCCCTTTGGCATTGATGGCAACTGTTACCCATGATTTTAGTCAATCTTGATGGTGTATTGATGAGGGTGTACTCAGGCTCCTCATAAGAACTTTCTCCTGAGAAAAGTGACATTCATCTCTTCCCAGAAAACTTACTTTTGAAGAGAGTTTGCAGGTTGATAATATACTAGGGTGCGAGAATGACCCATTCTCGCAGGCTGCCTTAAGGTAAGGTGTGAACTTCTCACACTGTGCTACATAGCTAGGGTGCGAACTCATTCTAAAGCTTGGAAAAAGATAAAGTCTCGATGGTTCTAGAAGGGAATCTTCTAGAAGAATGGGTTGGCATTCGAATGGTTATCCTTTTACTAGTTTCCCTGATATTGTGGGATCATTCTTATCCAAGTAACCATCTCATTCTCTCCTATATATTGATGGAATTCTCATGGAAAAGGTTAAGCAAGATTCATTGGAGAATTGGTGAAAGAATTGAAGGACCTAGCTTGAACATGAGCTTGGAGACTCTAGCAAGTCTATCAAGAGGATTTGATCTTCATCATGCAAGGATTGAGAAAGTGTGTGTGTTGGAGCCAAGATCCACCAAAAGGAAGCTTGCGACATCAAAGCGATCAGGTTGTAATCTTCTACTTTCAATTAATATGATACAGTGGCATGTCCTTTTCCCATAAAGCTATTCTCACTTTATTGTGTAATTCCTTGATCATACACATAAGTTTACAGTTGAATATATTTTGCTATCTTCACTTTGGTTGGTTTGTGTTGTCTTGGTCTTGACCTCACGAGAGCACTGGAGTGAAGCGGGAGCAACAGAGACCCTAGGAATAAATACAAAGGTATGTTACTTGTTCCTCCCTACTAGCTAATTCAATGGTCAAAACTTAGGGAAAGAGTCATGTCCTGTCCTGTTTTGTTCTAGATCCAGGTGGATCTAGGGAGATCTATTAGTGTCCGCACCTACTGATTAGTCCAATAACAGCAACACTCTGATGAAATACTGAATTCATGTCATACAATATAGAAGCCATATCACGCATGCTCCCCCTGTGACCATTGCTCCCCCTGAAACCATGCCCCTATGCTTTGCATCTGATAAATCTCTCCCCCTTTGTCATCAATGGAAAAGGTATATTTCCATCTGGGGTTGCTCCCCCTAATTGAACTGTCCTTGGGGATACTCCCCCTGACTGAACTCTTCCTAAAACTGATCTTCCAACCTGAAGTGTCCTCTTTATGGTGCTTCCTCATGTAAATATAAGACATATAAGATAAGCATTCAAAAGCATTCATTTTGGAGTAGAAATTACTCTGAGTATCTGGCGAATATACTCAAAGTCTTCTCGTGGAAGAAGCTTTGTAAAGATGTATTCCACTTGTTCTTTTGTTCCCACATATTCAACTCTGATGATCTTCTCTACAACCTATTCCCATAGAAAGTGATACTTGATTGGAATGTGCTTCATCTTGGAGTGCATCACTAGGTTCTTTGAGATATTGATGACGCTTATATTATCACAATAGATTGGAATGGGCTCATTATATTCAACCTGTATATCTATCAAAGTTTGTTTCATCCATAGAACTTGTGTACAACATGTTGTTGTTGCAATACATTGTGCTTCGGATATAGATAACGATATTGATGATTGTTTCTTTCTTAGACATGATACCACACACTCACCCAAGTAGAACGTTGCTCCACTAGTGCTTCGTTGGTCATCAATGCAACCTGCCCAATCTGCATATGTGTAGGCAATAAATGATAGTTACTTTCCTTTTGAATACCATAATCCAAACTCTTTTGTTCCTTTGAGATATCTGAAAATCCTCTTTACTACTAATACATGTGATTCATTTGGTGTTTCTTGAAAACATGCCACTTGTCCAACTGCCTACATTACTTCCGGTCTGGATGTTGTCACATATAGTAAGCTACCAATCATTGACCTGTATTTCCTCTGGTATGTAGACTTTGAATCATCATCTTTGCTAAACTTGAAACAGGTTTTCATAGGAGTGGTAACTGGTTTGCAATCTTCCATTCCGAACCTCTTTAGCATTTCTCTGATATACTTAGTTTGAGAAATAAAAATTCCTTGGTTGCTTTGACGTATATGAAGACCCAAAAATAAGGATAGTTCTTCGAGTAATGACATTTCAAATTCATTCTGCATATCCTTTGCAAATTTTTGGCTTAACCTATTATCATTGCTTCCAAAAATAATATCATCAACATAAACTTCAATTAATAATATACTATATTGAGTTACCTTGATGTAGAGGTTGTTTTATGCACTTCCTTTTCTGAACCCTACATGTTGTAGATATTTATTCAGTCTAGAGTACCATGCTCTAGGAGCCTATTTTAGACCATACAAGGCCTTCTTCAATTTACACACATAATCTGCGTTCTCTGACAACTGAAATGCTTATGGTTGTTCAATGTAGACTTCTTCTTCAAGTTCCCCATTCAAAAAAGTTGATTTCATGTCCATCTGATACACTTTAATATTCTTGGAGCATGCATAAGCTAAAAGTAATCAGATTGCTTCCATTCTAGCAACTGGGGAAAATGTCTCTTCAAAGTCAATTCCTTCAACCCGTGTGTATCCTTTACATACCAATCTAACTTTGTTCCTTGTAACTTGTCCATCTTCATTCAATTTATTTCAGAATACCCACTTTGTGCCAATCACATTCTTATTCTTCAGTCTTGGAACCAATTCCCAACTATCATTCTTCTCTATTTGATCAAATTCTTCATCCATGGCCTTATTCAAAAATGCATCCTTGTTGGCCTCTTCAAAACTGTTTGGTTCAATAGTAGATGAGAGTGTTAGGTGCATTTTTTCTAGCAAACAGATTCTTCTTCTAGTCTCAACTCCTGCATCTTTGTTTTAGATAATCTGATCTGAAGGATGATTCTTCTGTACTCGTTTTCTAGGTGTCTTTGGAGGAACTCGTTGAACTTGATCTTCTACTTATGTTTGATCTTCTTCATCTTCCCCTTCTACTTCTTCTTCGTCTTATGCTTCTTCTTCGTAAATTCATTCCATTGATTCATTTTCTTCTTCCTTTAATTCTCGTCCACCTATTTCATCAATTGTTACATTGATGTTTTCCACAGCTTTGTTGAACCTCAGATTTTAACACTTGTATGCTTTCCTTGTACTTGAGTAACCAACAAGTACTCCTTTGTCCACACGAGATTCAAACTTTCCCATTCTTCTATCTTCTCTTTTGATGTAGCATTTTATTCCAAATACTCTGAAGTGCTTCACATTTGTTGGTCTTCCTTTCCATAGCTCATAGGGAGTTTGTCAGTGTTGTATCTAAGGATTACTCTGTTTTGAATGTGAACTGTTGTATGCATTGCATGTGTCCAAAAATATCTGTCAATTTGGAATCCATTATCATTTTTCGAGCCATTTCCTGTGTAATTATCATCCATTATGATAATGTTCCTTTGTCTATGAACCACTCTCTTAACCAATCTATGAATCCATGATCTTGTCCACTGTCATATATATTTCCAAACCTACTAAGTGTTCTTATGAATCCATCTATTTCCATACTATCCAAGACTCTACTGCACAACTATCCATAATGTTGATCCAGTTATCACTATACTATCATGAAGAATTCACTACTACAACTGATTGTACTTCTACTAACTGACTGCTCTGGATCTGTCTATTCAAACTTTGCAAGTTGCTTGAAGGATGGTTATTTGGTCTATCACAGCTATCATATATACTCCCTCTGTCTAATATTCATATTACCTGGGAGTCTCTAAGCCATATGGCTCAGAATAATTCCTGCTCAGATGTGTATTCATCATCATCTTCATTGGTAGATTCATCATCTCTCTGAGCTCTAACTTCTTTCTTTATGTCTGTGGATTCATCTTTCACTAAAATGCTTGAAAGTACAATCTTTTGAACCTTTTCCTTATTTACCTAACCTTCTTTTCTTTCAGTTATTTTTCAAACCTTTCTATATCTGACATCTTTCTTTTTCTCTGTAGAATTTTCTTCATCTCATTTTATTGTCAATCTTGTGATCTCTAGGACCTGGTATTTGTTCACCTGTTCTTACTGTTTTATTATCCATACTTTCTTATATATGATATCAGTGTTCTCTTTCATAGAAGTATCGATCATGCTTCTACAATCACTAGTTATGTGTACATAGTTATGACATTTGTAACATTCAATGTTATGTGGGGCCACATAGACATTTCTTCATTGAAAATTTATTTTATAATCCCTGCAATATGCAACCTTATGTCCAAAGTTAGTATAATAAAAAAAATGACCGTAAAAGAAATTTGCATACCTGGCAGTGAATGATCTTCTTTGTGGTGTAGTCTTTCTGAATTTCTGCCTTGATTGATCATGATCATGATTAAAGCTTCTTTGTGGCTTGAACATGGATGGTCTTCTTGATGATGTATCTTCAATAGTTTTCTTAGATTCTGGTTGACCATGATGTTCGACAACACAGGTATTCCAACAGAGGATGAACACCTTTAGTAACCACTCACATAAACAGATCAAAGATCAACACACCAATGTTTTCACGTGGTAAACCCCTCAAGGAAACATCCACGGCCCCAGCCAATGCGACCACTTGGAGCAGTTTATTAATGCAAAGAAAAATATTACAGAGAGATTTTACAAGAGAGTTTCTCACAATCGATCATCGGCAAATGACCCTCCATGCTCT
>JZKD02S2055626.1:249301-259952 GCA_000966675.3 Picea glauca | reverse complement strand
TAGGAGAAGGAAGGAGGCATTAGAGCCTATCCCCCCTTAATGACAACTTCTTGAACTCCTAACATAGATCGAAGTTTGGAAAACTTTGCTTCTATAAGAGACTTTGTGAAAATGTATACAACTTGATCTTCTATAGGGAAAAAGAGAACTTCAATAACTTGATCATGAATTAGCTTTCTGATGAAGTGCATGTGTAGGTCGATGTGTTTTCTATGTTGATGTTGAACTGGGTCTTTGGCGAGCTTGATGGAATTTTGATTGTCACACCAAAGGCTGGTCAGATGGTGGTGCTAGAATCCAAACTCTGAAAGGATTTGTTAAAGTCACAGGGCTTCCTGACTTGCATTTACCGCTGCTCGGTACTCTGCTTCTGCTGAAGAAAGTGCAATAGCCTATTGTTTCTTACAGGCCCAAGTGACAATTCCTGAACCAAGGCTAAAAACATAACCTACAATAGACTTCTGTTCGTCAGGGTCGTCGGCCCAATCTGAATCAGTGAAACCAACCAATAAAGGATTCCCCCCTGAACTGTAATGTATCCCAAACTTAATTGTACCACGAACATAGTGAAGTATCCTTTTAGCTGCTTTCCAATGGCTTTCATGGGGTGTTTGTGTAATGATCCCCCCGATCAACCTGAGTCTGGGGTACGCCACTCCAGAGCAATCACTCATGCTTTGATGCGAATCAGTAACATTCCCAGCCATCAGGTCAGGCCATTCTACTCTAGGGAACACTTTCATTCCCATACTACGTAACATACAATAGCATACCCAGTAGTCAACTAAGCAATGCCACCTAAATTTACTCTTTAGACTGCATGCAACTAAAACATATACATACAACACGTTCGCGGAAGCTTTACATCTAAACATAAACAAACAATTACTTTCTGTAGCATACGACTTTTATATTAAAATAACAATAATTACCGATATGCATCAATTATAGGAAATTACCCATAATCACACAAGCAATCATAGTCACATATATGATAAAATCGTAACATAGGCATGTAAATAACAAAACAGCATATCAATATATTATACAATTGGTACTTGTCTTAGAAAGACTGTCACCAATTGCTTACAGACTGTCCACGAACCTCCCATCCATAGACTACACTGTTCATCACTCTCAACAGTGAGACACCCCCGAGCTGGGACTGAAATCCACCCAAGGTAAAGGGATTCTTATCCAGGCTAAGGCTTACGGACAACAGGAAAGACTCTGTCTCAGGTGCTCACTCAACTAACATCCTACAGCCTCTCATTCCCCACATGCCTGTCCCACCCAAGGAAGTGTGCCCCTTCTCTACTCAATAGTCCCTCAGCTGCCCCACTTCCCTTCCAAAGCTTCAGCAACATGCTTGACCAAAAGTCTCATAGCATTGTAGCTGTATTTTAGCACCTACAGAAATAAATCCCCATCAATTCTCTTGCTCAGAGAACTTCTCATGGGACTGACAACCTTCTTCTTCAATCCCACTCCAAGCTAACCAGGTACACCAACCAAAAAGGGTGGGGAAATAGGCTTCGAAAAGGTGAAATGGATGTCTCAAGGATAATGGAATGTATGAGTGAAATGGTCATGGAGTCATTGACTGGATAACTAAGTGTGTTTCGGAATCACTGTGAACTCTTTGTGAAAAGTGATGGTCAGCATGATGGTCCTCTCCCCGTTCGTAAGGTATCTGTGAGAAAAATCCCCCCCTGAGCTAAGTTTCCCCACGATATGAATGCATGTCCCAAACTTGACACTTGTCATATCGGAAGTTACTTTTGTCCATTTGTCCCCAACTTTAGAACTTAGGATAAAATAATTATCCATACTTTATGTTTTAGGAATCATTAATATAATATTCCCTTGACTTTTGGCCCTCCCTTTCCCTAACTGGTGAAGTTCAGTCCCCCATCTCTTTTATCGTGGTCGTTCTATGCGTAGTGATGTATTTTATATTAATCATGAGTCATGTACAAAGTAGGCACATTGGCCCTTGACATCTAGGTGTTCTGGCCTAATACCAAAACATAAGCATTCCGGCTTGTAATACTGGCTCACCAGCCTATAATGCATATCATATACATAAAGGTTTTCTGACCTTAGTATTGCACGCACTGTAGTTACTACGTGCGGTATCCGTTGTCCTCAAGGTTGCGTGCACCTTAGCTACTGCGTGGGGTATCTATTGTCCTCAAGGTTTCATGCCCTTTAGTTACTGTACGCAGTATCTTACGAAGTGCATATTACATCATTTTACTGCGCAGTTCATGCACACACTATGCCACATAATGTGCATTATCAAATGAGGTCAAAACAGCTCACCATCTTAAGTATATTTATATTACATTTACAATTGGGTTCGGTCGAGGGATATTACAATCCCCTCCCCTTATTTATTCACTGTCCTTAGTGCATCATACACCCATATATATCATATTTTTCAAAAATCTTCAAAAAGATGCGGGTATTATGTCCGCATTGCATCTTCATGCTCCCAAGTAGCATCCTCAGGGTTGTACCAGATCCATTGCACCTTTACAAGCCCTATGGATCGGTTCCAGAGTTGTTTGACTTTTTGGTCCAAAATGCGCACCAGATGCACTTGAAAAGCGCCTTCTTGCTCCACCTGAATCACATTCCAATCAATAACATGATTATCATTGGGTATATATTTCTTTAGCAATGATACATGGAAGACATTATGAACAAACATAGATGCAAGCAATGCAATCATATAAGCACCTGGACCAATCCTCTCTAGGATTTTAAATGGTCCACAAAATCTGGCTGCTAACTTGGCATAACTTCCCAGCTTCAAGGAACTTTTGTTAGATTTCACTTTCAGGAAATCATGATCACCCACTTTGAATTCTCTATGGATTTTGTTTTTATTAGCATAACTTTTCTGTCTGTCTTGGGTAGCTTTCAATTTCTGCTTAATTTTTAACATTTGGTCCTCCATCTCCTTGAGCAATTCTGGCCCAACTATTGTTCTATCAGCTGGGTTATCCCAGCTTACTGGAGTATTGCACCTTCTTCCATAAAGTGCGTCAAATGGGCTCATCTTCACTGATGCCTAATACCCATTATTGTAAGTGAATTCTACCAAGTGTAGGTAGTCTTCCCATTTCTATGGTTTGTCCATCACATACATTCTCAACATATCTTCTATCACCTTGTTCACTCTTTCTGTTTGTCCATCAGACTCAGGATGATAGGCTATACTAAAGTTCATATTCATTCTGAATCCTTTGAACAATCCTTTCCAGAAATTCGAGGTGAATTTTGGGTCTCTGTCAGACACAATCGTTTTAGGAATTATGTGCAATCATGCCACTTCCTTCATGAAAATATCAATGACATCTGCTGCCTTGTGAGTAGTTTTTAGTGGAATAAAATGGGCAGCTTTTGTAAGCTTGTCCACCACCACCATAATCGAATCATGCATCTTTCCTATTCTAGGAAATTCTGTAATAAAATCCATTGTCACCACTTCCCACTTCCATTCAAGAATGGGCAAAGGTTGCAGCAATCATGTTGGGTGCCTATGTTCTACTTTAACTTTCTAGCATTCCATACACATTGTGATGTAAATTGCTATCTCTCTCTTCATACCTAGCCAAAAGTATTGGCTCTTGACCACTGCTATGGTTTTCCGATATCCAGGGTGCCCTGCATAAGGAACATTATGCATCTCATGCAAAATTATACGTTTCAAGTCCTGGACATTTGGTACGAAAATTTTGTTCTTGTGAAGCAGTATTCAATATACTCTCAACTTATAAATATCCATCTTCTGAAGTATCTTACCCTGTTGTAGCATTGCTACCAATTCTCTATACTACAGATATGTATTTGCAACCTCCAGAATTTTTCTTTCAACATCAGTCTGATACATGCTGATGGTTGTAGCACATTTGCACCCTCTTGCTGAGTGCATCAGCCACTTTATTTACTTTCCCTTTGATATGATTTATATCAAAGTTATATGTGCTTAGAAATTCTAACCATCTGCTTTGCCTAGCATTTAGATTTGGCTGATCAAATAAATATTGCAGGCCATTGTGGTATGTTCTTAGCTCAAACCTCTTTCCCATGAGGTAGTGTCTCCATTTTCTCAGGGCATGTACTATGGCTGCCAACTACAAATCATGAGTGGCATAGTTTCTTTCATGCTCTTTCAACTTCCTTGATTCATAACATATCACAAATCCATTTTGACTGAGGACTCCACCAAGTCCTTCATTACATGCATCTACGCATACAATGAAATCTTCATTTGGGTCTGCAATCCTTAGTATTGGAGCACTTGTCAATAATTGTTTCAAATGTTGGAAACTTCTTTCACAGTCCGATGTCCACTTAAACTTCATACCCTTTCTTTGCAAGGAAGTGATTGGGTGTGCTATCTTTGAGAATCCTCCAATGAATCTCCTGTAGTAACCTGCAAGGCCCATGAAAGATCTCACCTATGTCACATTCTTTGGTGCTGACCATTCTCTAATGTCTTCTACCTTCTCAGGGTCCACTGCTATCCCATCTTTTGAGATGATATGCCCCAAATAATGAATTTGTTTCTGATAAAATGAGCACTTTCTCAATTT
Source organism: Picea glauca (assembly GCA_000966675.3). Lineage (NCBI taxonomy): Eukaryota > Viridiplantae > Streptophyta > Pinopsida > Pinales > Pinaceae > Picea > Picea glauca. The sequence goes on along the minus strand of JZKD02S2055626.1, from coordinate 255,345 downwards.
GGCATACAACTGATGTTCCCTTAATACTTGTAATGCCATCCTCAAATGATGCTCATGATCTTCCTCTGACTTAGAATATATAAGAATGTCATCCAAAAAGACAATGACAAACTTGTCCAAATACTCTCAGAAAACACCATTCATTAAGTACATGAAAACAACGGGTGCATTTGACAACCCAAATGGTACCATTGTGAACTCATAATGACCATACCTTGTCCTGAAGGAAGTCTTGCTAATATCTTCTTCTTTAATTCTTACCTAATGGTATCCCAATCTGAGATCTATCTTTGAAAATATCCTTACATCATTCAATTGATCAAAGAGGTCATCAATCCTTGGTAGAGGATATTTGTTCTTAACAATCACTTTATTCAATTGTCTGAAGTCAATGCGCAATCTTAACGTTCCATCTATATTTTTCACAAACAATACTGGGACACCCCAAGGTGATACACTTGGGCGTATATACCCCTTTTTCAACAGTTCTTCAAGCTGCATTTGCATCTCCTTCAATTCTGGTATACTTATTATGTAAGGAGTCTTTGATACTGGCATTGCTCTAGGCATCAAATTTATAGAGAAATCAATGTCTCTCCTTGGGGGTAGTCCTGGTACTTCCTTGAATACATCTTCAAACTCTTTCAGGACTGCATAATCCTCCAAATTTGGCACCTTGTCTTTAGGTGTCTCCTCCATATGAGCTGCAAAATTTTGACATCCTTTTCAATAGAATTTCTTCAGCTGCAATGCTGAAATTTCTCTAATGATTACTACCCTAGAAATTACCTGCACTCTCCTTTGGTTCCCTTCTGCATCCAAGCAAGTGAATGCTTTGTTATGACAATCCAATAGAACATGATGTGGGTCCAACTAATCCATCCCAATTAAATAGTCATAGGAACCTAAAGGTAAGATGTTCAAATCTGCCCTGGTATTCAGTCCATTCATGTCTATGAGGCAGGACTTAACCATCTCATTAACTTTTCTTCTGGCTCCTATAACTAGTTGCACCAACCAGGATTTCCCATGCTTGCTTCTTGGTAATTGAAAACTTTCCACCATCTTAGGGTCTATATAACTATGTCTAGCTCCTGAATCAATTAAAATAGCAAGGGTTTGGTTGTTGATCATACCTTCCACTTCAATCATGTGGGACTGATACTCTTCTTTCTTATTGTCTAGGACTACATAAATCCTTGGCACATTTCTGCCCATGTCCTCTACTGTCTCAGCTCGTTGTACATTGTGAACAACCCTACCTTTTTTGCCTCTGTGAGGACAATCTCTGAACCTATGGTCTCCTTTACAACCCCAACATTGCATAGGTGGTTGTCTTGTCCCTTGACTCCCTATGTCAATCACTCTGGTTTCCTTATGTGTTTGCTGCCATTGTGGATTATTTCTGAAGAATGGTGGCTTAGCTCCCTTCCTCCTCTGATCCATCTTGAATTTCTTATTGTCTTTCCAAGCCTTTTGGAAAGTTGGCCTTGCTTTCAGCTGGTCATATAAGCATTTATCTCTCCTTATGGTCTCTTCTAATGTATTGGGATCATCATATTGTATTTTGTCACTGATGAACTATGGAAATCCACTTAAATACCGTTAAATCTTGACTGTCTCATCCTTAATGAAAGAGACATACTTCAGCAGTTCCATAAACCTTCTCTCATATTCATCTATGGTCGTACTTCCAAGCTTGAGTTCAAAGAACTCTTTCATTTTCTTGTCATAGTATCTCTTAGGCAAGTACTTCTTCTCAAAATACTTCTTGAATTCTCTCCAAGTAACACTTTTCTCTACAATGTGTTGTACCTGCACAAGTTGATCCCACCACATTGAGGCCCTTCCTTTGAGTTGATAGATAGTGATTCTACCTTCAGCATGAGAAGAATAATTATGCAATTGAAAATACTTTCTCATGCCTAGCAACCATGTTTCGACATCTTCATCCTTCTTGTGTTCACCATCAAATGTAGGAGGTTTGATTTTGTTCATTATCCTTGCAGCTCATCCACCCCAGATCTTTTATACCTTCTGATAGGGGATAGACTTGAGTTTTTCCCTACTCTCTTATGGGAATGCATATGGGGATGATGGTGATGTCTACTAGCACTTTTTACTTCTCCTTTCTTGTCTAAAGATTTGTGACTCTCAGATCTACTTGAGTCGCTCTCCTTAACCAATTTATTCTCTATTTTGTTCAAACCTACCAATAGCTTCATGTTGAATTCATCCTACTTCTCTTTGGCTTTCATAATCCTTTCATTATCATCTTTATGGCTTTGGACATCCTTCTGCAAATTCTTAATGGTCTCATCCATATTCATATCTTCATTCATTTCTTCTCCATGTTCGTTGGAGTTCATTCCTTCCATGACAAAATGGACATCCAGCCCTCTGCTCTTCTCTGGATGATTGTAATTCCTCTATGCCTCTTCCATTCCTATGGACTCTGCATTGGTCTAACCTGACCAATTTTTTGTTAATTTAGCAAAACGTGTAGCCATTGAAACTAATCAGACTAACAATTCAGCAATTCATGAGAATATGCACCATTTCGATTCAACATACACATCAGCATTATCACTCCTGGTTTCCCGGTGTTATCACCATGACAATTCTAGATAAGACCCAAGTCTCGAGAACACTGACGCATAGTGCTTTTTGAGATACACTTGCGCAAGAAGGTGGTTTTGTCGAAACCACTTTCGCCAAGATGTGGTATCACGTGTCTCAACATGTCAAATCCACCACTCGTGGAGCAAGCAACGGCTAGTCAGATCACCCTGCTTCATTCGTTCGGTACTTCGCATCCATGTGATGTCAGCTGAACACCACAATGTAACGAACTCAAAATCTAATCATTCGAAATGGATTGGCCGAGCATGGAAACCCAATGCTCTTTGTATGTAATCTATTTGTGCTTCATAAATGGAGTTCTATAATTACCACTCCCCAAGTATGAAGATATTTGCGTATCCATAACCGAAGTAATCTTCAATATGCTCGACTTCCTGCTCTCTGTAAAGACACATTTCGGTATCCCCAACCTAAGATACATGGACAATGCTAAGTCGAGTGAGACTGGTTATTTGAGCAACATGCTAGGCTTTCTTGCGAATAAGGAGGAAAGGGTCCTTGCGCACATTCTAGCAACTAAGTTCCACACAGAGCCAATTATAGACTCACGATTAGAAGTCAAGCTGAATCCCACTATAAAGGATTTAATCATAAACAGGCCAGCCACTAAAAAGAAAAGGAGTAAGTGACATAAGAAGGAGGAATCTACGGTTGAAGCGGCCGAAAGTGTTGGAGAAAATCAACCGGTCTAGTTAGACTCTTCTTTAAAGGCAAAGATCACTAAGCTGAAGTAAGTCTTCAACTAAGATAAGCATGTCTCAGTGAATTTTGAATAGCCGATAGCGAAGGTAAAGAGTACAAGAGATGATAGGCATGTTCTTCAATGGCCCTTTTTACAACAGGTTAATTGTTGTCATCACCCTTTTGTAATTTTGTGATTAATATGATTATATAAATACAGAAACTGATTTTAGACTGTTTTATTACAATTTCTATCTGGTGATGTTATGACTCTTGTTTTCTTTTATAATAAGTTTTTCTTATAATCTTATATTTTATTTTCATCTATCTAAATCGGAAGAAATTAAAATTCAGAATTCTTTTTAATTAATGTTTCAATGCGATTATGTGTTTCTTTTTCTTTTATTATTATGAAATTTAAACTCAGACTCATCGCCTTCCAAGCGACTTCACATGCATTAACTTGACTTGTTCATTTATATTATCGTGCATAGAGATATTACAAGGTAAAACACTTCTCCGCGCACCTAAATCTACTGTGCATTTCTTCTTCATCGTACCAACTACTTACGCGCACTACTCTGGCGTTGTGTGCCAATATCCACTGTGCACAGTTTCGATACTGTGCACCGATATTCCACATGCATTTTTGTCCTATGCATTCACCATGTCAAGTTTAACATATTCCTTAGCGCTCAAATATCTACGCACACTACTGGATACACCGTCACGAAACAACTTATACTCATACTTATGCGCGTACCAACAAAACTCCTCTGTGTTAAGCAATACTTGCGCACCCCATGTGCACCTTACAATGTGTGTGCTTACCACACAAGGCTAATTTTCAGTGCATGCATCTACACATAATAATATTTCGCGTGGCGCCACAATTTACTGCGCACACTGGCATGCCAACGTTTTTCCGCGGGGTGCCAAATTTACCACGTATGCCAGTACGCCAACCTTTTCCAAGGACACTGCATGACTCTAATTCTAGTCACTTCAAAGTTATTTTTCTGTGAATATTCACTTCAATTGCACCCTTCTGGCCCATCCAAGCTCAGTGTTGAACTAAGGCTCTGATACCATACTGTAATGATCCCCCCGACCAACCTGAGGCCGAGGTATGCCACTCCAGAGCAACCACTCATGCTCTGACGCCAGTTAATAACATTCCCAACCATCAGTCCGGGCCATGCTACTCTAGGTAACACTTTCGTTCCCATATTGCGGAACATACAGTAGCATACCTAGTAGTCAACTAAGCAATGCCACCTAAATTCACTCTTTAGACTGCAAGCAACTAAAACATATACATATAGCATGCTCGCGGAAGATTTACATCTAAACATAAACAAACAATTACTTTCTGTAGCATACGAATTTTATATTAAAATAACAGTAATTACCGATATGCATCATTTACAGGAAATTACCCATAATCACACAAGAAATCATAGTCACATATATGATAAAATCGTAACATAGGCATGTAAATAACAAAATAGCATATCAATATATCATACAATTGGTACTTATCTTAGAAATACTGTCACCAACTGCTTACAGACCGTCCACGAACCTCCCATGCCTGTCCCACCCAAGGAAGTGTGCCCCTTTTCTGCTCAACAGTCCCTCGATTTCCCCACTTCCCTTCTAGGGATTTGGCAACAGGCTGGACCAGAAGTCTCAGAGTGTTGTAGATGCAGTTTAGCACCTATGGAAATCAATCCCAAACAATTCTCTCGCTCAGAGAACTGCTCACGGGCCTGAAAACCCACTTCTTCAATCCCAGTCCAAGATAACCAGGTACACCAACCAAAAAGGGTGGGGAAACAGGCTTCGAAAAGGTGAAATGGTTGTCTCAAGGATAACAGAATGTATGAGTGAAATGGTCATGGATTCATTGACTGGATAACTGAGTGTGTTTCGGAATCACTGTGAACTCTTTGTGAAAAGTGATGGTCAGCATGATGGTCCTCTCCCCGTTCGTAAGGTATCTGTGAGCAAAATCCCCCCCTGAGCTAAGTTTCCCCATGATATGAATGCATGTCCCCAACTTGACACTTGTCATATCGGAAGTTACTTTTGTCCACTTGTCCCCAACATTAGAACTTAGGATAAAATAATTATCCATACTTTATGTTTTAGGAAATACTAATATAATATTCCCTTGACTTTTGGCCCTCCCTTTCCCTAACTGGTGAAATTCAATCCCCCATCTCTTTTATCGTGGTCGTTCTACGCGTAGTGATGTATTTTATATTAATCATGAGTCATGTACAAAGTAGGCACATTGGCCCTTGACATCTAGGCGTTCCGGCCTAATACCGAAACATAAGCATTACGACTTATAATACTGGCTCACTAACCTATAATGCATATCATATACATAAAGGTTTGTTGACCATAGTAGTGCGCACGATATGCACTGTCCTCAAGGTTGCACGCACCTTATTTACAGTGTGTGGTATCCGTTGTCCTCAAGGTTGCGCGCCCTTTAGTTACTACGCACGGTATCTTACGAAGTGCACATTACATTATTTTACTGCGCAGTTCATGCGCACACTATGCCACATGATGTGCATTATCAAATGAGGTCAAAATGTTGGATTACTGAGAGGGGGGGTGAATCAGTAATAACGTAATTATAATCCTTTTTCTTCAAATGTTAAATCAATGTAGAATTATTATCCAAAAGTGAGTAGTAATAAATA
>JZKD02S2055626.1:151763-181146 GCA_000966675.3 Picea glauca | reverse complement strand
TGCTCACAGAAAGTTTCCCACCAATCTTTGACATGGGGAATGACTTTGAGGAGCGCAAAAGTAATCTTTTCTCTATTCGAAAATTTATGAACAGAAAAATACCCTTCTAGTAGATGCAACCACTTGTCTACAGCATCTGCGTCTATCTGACCTTCAAATATAGGAATATCAAAGTTTATTTATACCTTGAAGGGGGCGGTGCCTCCGTTCGAAGAAGATGCATCGCCTGTTGGTAGTTGCCGAAGGATTTGCGCGAAACTATCCATCATCTCATTCCTTTGTTGCGTGAGGGCTTCCATAATCAACAGTTTGAAAGGATCTCCTATCCCGTCATCTTTCTTTTCTCCTACCATGGGAGGTCGCTTGGGCGTGCGAGAGCTTTTGTCCTCAAGAGAAACAAGCTCGAGACCCAACTTTTTATACTCCGACCTCATTGGGGACATGCATTAAGACGACAAGGAGCAGACCGCTCTGATACAGCCTAAGTGGGCCTAATGGTTAAGAACATGTGTTTCCTCTTAAGAGGTCACAGGTTCAAATCCATAGGGGGGTAGGGTATGTATACCTTCGTAGACTTTACCAGTCAAATCATTGGGCGAAGGGGGGTCCCTTGTCCCACAAACAAGGGGGTCTCATACACCAATTTGGTGTGTTGGCTTGGCTGTGACCTTAAAAATAGATTATTAGTATTATTATTATTATTATTATATTAAAGGTCTCTCTTATGCTAGCAAATGCCTGATTTTTTTTTAAGGCTAAATACATGTTTTAGCATCTTTAAACATAAAGACTTATCATTTAATAAGTAAAACTACAACCGGGGAAGCATACACATAGGGAATACAAGTGGAGTCACCTGGTTGGACACCATTGTAGACCTAAGAATAATCTACAATGAGTCACATGTTGGCACTTCAATGAGTAGTATTGCATTAGACATAATCTACATATGGATTCGATATTCCATGCCATACCTTTGGGTATATTGAAAGCCCCCTAGGTGCACCTAAAACTAGCCTTACATAAGCCTCTCAACCATCCTATTGTTATAGCACACCAATACCAACACTTAGGGAGATCACTCTCACACATGAGGGAATTGGGTAGTATAACTAAGAGTACGATCTATCCTCTTTAGTTGGTGTCGTGAAATATTTGATAGAGTACTATTGTTCAAAACCATCAAGTATATCAGAGATTTATAGCACTTGAATCTCTCTTGTTCATAGGACCATGTAAACCCTAGCCTCTATTAATAGGTAGTTAAAAAATAATTTTACTAGAATATAAAAAAATTGTGAATTTGAATACCCTAACCACCCTACTTCAAGATACTTAGGGGATAATCAATTAATATATGAGGTCATCTTCTTTGAAAAATTCCTATTAGATTCAATGAGTAGTTATTCAATGTAAAAAGGTCATCTTTATTAAATAAGACCCACAAGATGGCATTAATGTTGGGACCACAAGTAGTTAGAGTTTTGCTAGTGAGAAACTATTTATAGAGCTAGAAGGCTATGTACTGTTTTGTCCAATGTTGTTATTGTATTGGAGCTCTGCTCAAGGGAGGTTTCCCCCTCAAATAGGCGTATGAACATTGCTCTCTTATTTTGAATTATCAATGCAAGGGTTATATTCTATAGGTTCTATATCACCGTCTCTCTTATTTTCCTTTATGTAGTTTATATTTCTTGCATAATTTCTCAATAATAATTGTTTATGTTGGTTAAGTACATTACAAGTGGTATCAAAACTCTTTCCTATGCCAACACATGCCCAAATTTTAGAATTTATTTTTAGGCTAGAGACATATTCTAGCATCTTTAAACATAAATATATCTCGTTTAGTAGATAAAATCATGATTATGGAATCATACACACAAGAAATACAAGTGGAGTCACATGTTTGGACACTCTTGTTTACCTCTGTGAGTAGTATTGCATTAGAAAAAATATGCCTATAGATTTAATCTTCCATGTACCTTTAGGTATATTAAAATCCCCCTAGGTGCATCTAAAACAAGCCTTACATAAGCCTCTCAACTGTCTTGTTGCTATATTACATGGAGAACAACACTCAAGGAGATCACTCTCATGTACCAAAGAATCAATTAGTATGACTAAGGGTATAATTTATCCTTCTTAGTTGGTGCCCTAAAAGATTCAACCAAGTACTATTGTTAGAAACCCTTAGGTATATCAAAGAGATATATCATTGAACACTTTTTTGTCCATTAGACCCTACAAACCATGGCCTATGCAAAATGAGTGGATTAAAGAACAATTTTGTTGGAATACCAAGAATGTGTGGATTCCATTTGTGCAATAATACTAAGATAGGAGTAATATTCCTACCAGAGTTTACAAAAAAGTTTGGGGCCCACTCATACCATTATGGGAGACCCATCACACAAGATTCCTCTTGTAGCACTAATCACAATGGTAGAACTCTCAAGTGAAACTTTTTTTGTGGACTCAATCATCTATTGTGGGCTACGTATCTCAAAAGACTCCTTGTGTGACATTGATCACATTGGCATAATTCCTTAATAACCCTTCTAGTGGACCCAAGGACACCATGATATCCACTTGAAACATAACCATGGAGAACAAACTCATTGATCTGAAGAGCTCCCATTCTCTATCCAAATCACCAGAAAGGCCCAAGTCTCGACTACTTTTCCAGTGTGAAGTGTGCATCCATTCTTCAAAAGGCTTACTAACCTGTGCAAGTGTCTTCACCTCTCGGGAATGTAATGCATTTATTAAATTTGTTGACAGAAAGGAAGAATTTCCCATTCCTAAAATCTGGTCCTTACCTAAGACAATTTGTGTTCCTTTGCCTAGAATCCAGAACAATCTCTGATTGATTAGGTGGATCGACTTCAACAATCCGCTCCATATTTTGGAGAAACCCATATTCTTAAAATCAGTGGATCTGAGCCAGGTTATCACTGATGTACCTCGAAGATACTTGTTGTTGATGACTTTGTGCCAGATACCTTGCCCAAACATGACTCTCCAAAGAGTATTGGCTACTAAAGAGGTACTGAAGTCGAAAATATTTTTGATGCCCCATCCTCCTAGGGATTTCGGTAGTGCAATATGTTCCCATCGGCACAAATGAAAATGCTTTGTTTCTTTTGTCTTATGCCAAAGGAAATTATACATTATCTTTCTCAATGTGTTTAATATAGAATTAAGCACCACCACTAATGACAACCAATATATAGGTTGACACTCCAATACAACTTTTAACAAAATGTATCTGCCTCCTAACGAGAGCCACCGATAGCTCCGATTACTTATCTTTTTTTCCACCCTTTTAATCAACCAACTCCAATCTTCTTTTCATTGATAACCAACTTTAATAAAGAAGCCCAAGTATTTAAAACCTTGTTCCAGCTTAATGAAAGTATAAGGAAAAAGTACTTTAAACGAAAATATCTCATGTTCAGATAAACTGGCTTGATGAAAAGTAGTTTTAGAAGTATTAATAGAGAGTCCCGAAGACAAACAAAAACTTTTGAGGATATTATCAATTTCCCACCACTCCTGCATAATTGCGTTAGTCATAATGACAACATCATCAACAAATAGGATATGTAAGATCTTTAGTGCTCATGAAACTTTTATACCAGCCAATCTACCATTGCTTTGACTATCTTTCAACATCAAACTCAAGCCTTCCATAACTAAAATAAATAATAGAGGAGAAAGGGGACACCCTTGTCTGAGTCCACGACTACTCTTAAAGAAATCGGTGGCCTCTCCATTTATCAGCACGGAGTATGTAGAAGAACTCACACAACTCATGATCCATTGAGTTATATTATGTCCCAAACCTATCTGTAGGAGAACCATATGCAACATGTCCCAATTAACACAATCGTAAGCTTTTTGTAAATCCAGTTTTAAAACCATAGATTTTGATTTTTTCTTTATGATACTATGGAGGCATTCATACACAGTGCCTATAGCATCTTGTATTTGTCTTCCTTGAAGGAAACCCATTTGTTCCTCAGATAAGGATCTAGATAAAAAAGGTTTTATGTGATCCGCTATAATCTTTGAAATGATTTTATAGCTTAAGTTACAGAGCGAGATCGGTCTGAAGTCACCAAACCGGTTTGGTTTATTAACTTTTGGTATTAGTGTAATGAAAGTAGCATTTAATGCACCTGTAATAAAACCTTTTTTCCTAGACTCTTCTACCATATCCAATAGGTCATCACCCACAGTTTCAAAATGATGTTTAAAGAATTCCACTGTCCACCCGTCTGGTCCTGGACTCTTGTCCATTTTGAACTTTTTTAATACCTTCAATAATTCTTCCTTGTCCACTAGCTTGTAAAGGCCTTCGACTTCGACATCCGTAAGCATCCTAGGAAAAAACGCTGCCATACTTACTTGTTATGAAATCCAGACACCTCCCTGCTCCTTATAAAAAAATTTGAAGTGATTCAATGCTGCAATTTTAATTTGATCCCGTCCCTTAAAAACTTGATACTGTTCACCTAGAATCTCCCACAGATGTTTTGAGTTCCTTCTAAAGCTAGCAAAATTATGGAAAAATTTAGTATTTTGGTCGCTGCTCTTGATCCAGATAGCACGGCTGCGTTGTCGCCAATTCTCCTCTGATTCCTTTAATAGGAAATTTCTTTCCTTTTCCAAATCTTCAAGTGTCAGTTCCTTCATTGTATTATGCAAACCCTCCAACAAATTTTCAATCCTGAAAGTGATTTCTTTTTCCAGACTGTTTAGTCGAGCAATTTTTTGCTTTTGCAGTGATTTTTGCCAAACTTTAGTAATAGTCTTCAAATCCTTAAGTTTCCAGATTAAACACTTTTGCTTGCTTGGCTCCGTAATATATTTGGGATCCTTCCACACCTTCTGTAAAAGAGAAGAGAAATCAGACTCCTGGGACCACTGAGGGTTAAATTTAAAGGGGAATGCCTTGAATGTCGAGGGGAGATCAAGTTGGAGCAGTATAGGTGCATGGTATGATATGAATGGGTACTCCACCCAGGCTCGATAAATACTGAAAGACTCAATAAGATCTTCAGATAAGAGTAAATTGTCTAGCCTTTTTGCTAAGAACCGTGCCCCCGAACGACCATTCCACCATGTAGGCATTCTTCTCCCCAGAACCACATCAATCAACTTTTTTGTAAGAAAGAGATTGATGAAGTAATGTGCCAACTGACCCATCAATACATTACCTCCCCAAATTTCATCAGAAGATACAGTCAAGTTAAGGTCACCCGCTTGATATTTAAAATACCTGAAGATGCCAGTTTCTCCCAGAATTGCTTACGCTCCAAACATGGACCGTAAACATTCAGAAAATTTATTTGTTTTCTGCTTTCTAAATAGATACCTGACAATAAGATTCCACCACAAGTCAGGAACGAAACTAGGTTGAAAAAATTAGGATCTCACGCAACCTGTAAGCCACCAGAAGTACCAACTGAGTTCACAGCACATCACAACCAAGATGGTCTTAGAGAATGAAAGAAAGAGCGTGCTTTATCTACATGGACAAGCGTCTTCTGTAAAAATACAATAGTCGAATGAGTCTTATCTAGAACACTTTGAACCGAGGCAGCTTTAAGGGCACCACCTGTCCCTCTTAAGTTAAGTGAGAGTAGGATCATTACTTCTTTCTTGCTAGGGCCTTCAAAGCTCTAAGGGCCCCACCATCGATGGAAGAATTTTGACCAGAAGGAGTATCAAGTGACAAGGTGGACTTCTTACGGGAGCTTTGAGTTTTTATTGGGGAAATCTCCACTCCTAAACCTCTTGACCAGGTGTATTCTTTCCCCTCTTTTTTAGTAACCATCTTAGAACATCTGGCCTCCCCACTCCCAGGATCAACTGATAGAGTTGACTTTCCCAGAAATACAGGTAACTTCACAGATGAAGTATCATCCAAAATAAAAGGAATTAAGGAATCTAAGGCAGCAGAAAGTGAGGAGTCACCCTCTTCGGATTCTCTATAGCCAGAAGGACACAATGAACTGTTGGGTTCTCTAGGAGATGGTTGCAGGGTGTATGGTGCAGAGACAGACACATCCAGATCAATAGTAATACCATTACTAGTGACCTTTGTTCCTGTGGAAGGAATAGTGGATGAGGGGGTCTCAGGAAGAGCACTAGGGGAAGAAACAGAGTCACTACACCGAGTACTAGGGATACCCGAGGGCCCAACTGGTGAATCAATACCATTCGTTTCACTAGAGAGAGCTGGAAGGTCCTTCGTAGTTACTTTCCGTAGCCAGTCTTCGGAATTAACAATTTCTCTTTCCCACAGAGACAACGAATTGAAAAAGATAGGACAGTGTGAACGTAGCTTACCTATCACTGTATTTTTTGAATCCTTGAGGCCGTCGACTTCACCAGCCTATTGTGACACTTCGAAACCAGAGAAATCTGCCTCCATGTTTTCTTCAGGCTCGCTTGAATACTGATAAGCTTCTTTCTGAGTGCACTCATCAACACATATACCATTACAATCCCTCCTGAGGTGGGATGTACTGCGGCAATAGCTGCACCAAAAATGGATACCTAGATAATCCAGACTTTGACAGAAATATAAACCTCTCCATTCAATATCCAATGACTCTGGCAGTCCCTGATGGATGTCCATTTCAACTAAAACCTTACAAACCTTGCGTGCAGATGCATCAAGATTACCTTTATCCACCAATAAGAATTTACCTAAAGAATTTCCTATCTCCAACAAAGCCCCTTCATTCCAAAGAAATAATGGGAGGCCTGGTAACAGAACCTAGAAATGGCGAAAAGAGAAGTATTTTGTTTCGGGATTAAAGGCAACCCTCCATTTTTTGAGCATCAATCTATTGGTTCCGTTAACCCATGTCCCTTTTAACAAAATATCTACATCCTCCAGACATTTACACAGAAACCCTAACCAACCCTTTGTTAGGAAATATACTTCCGGATTATATCCGATGGCCGGTATCCAAGTCCTCTCCAACCAGACAGTTAATTTCTCCACACTTAGATTGCTATATGCAAATCTTCCTACTAGCCCACAAAGGGCCAATCGGCATGTGTCCTCTAGGCCGATATCGGAGCCGAGGACCATTTTTTTCATCGACTTCTTTGCCACCCACCATCTACGTCCCTTAGGGATATCAGTCGACCTTTGTGTAGAGAGCTTCAACGGTAAATAGGCTGATTTTTCCTCCCTTTTCCAAAAGCTACCCCACGCCCCTTGGGTACTCTCTCCTCTCGAGGGATCTTCACCAGTGTGGAGGAAAGTATCAAGAGTAGGTGCTAAAACAGACAGTTTACTGCAAGTTGGACTGCGTTCAGAAGGAGTCGCAGAGCTAAAACTTTTACCAGGGATGCTAAATGAAGTTCCACCCAAGTTGTCCGACATAACATGAGCCGCCTACAAGAAGGAGTATTCCGACTCATTTAATAAATCATTTACGTCTTTGTTAATCATCTCAAGTCGATTTAGTGTCATATGTACTCCACTAGCAATCACAAGAAACAAAAAACAAGATCGACGGATGGATGTAGCCCCAGATTCCAAGGTGTTGAGAGAAATAAATGTCAAAGCTTGGGAAGTAAATGATGAAAACTCATATTAGACTTATCATAACCCACCTATGACACAACATCCCGAAACCACACCAAAGAATATAATAAGACAAGACCCAGGACCAGTTTCCAAAGGAAGAAACTCACCCACCTAGTAGGAAGGGAACTCAGGGTTAAGCCAGTCTAATCATCCATTTCTGTCCCAAAGAGCTCTATGAAAGAGAAGTCCAACTAAAGTCTCCCCCAAAAATAGCCTAAAAAGCCAAAAGACCAGAGAAAGACCGGAAAATAGGGGAAGTACCAAATACTATAAAACGAGAACAATATCCACCTACCAAAGTCTCGCCAAACCAGTTACTAAAATTGGCAGTCCGCCATGATAGCGTTCACTGCAGTAAGAGAAAACTACTAATAATGGTATCCTGCCAAAACCAGAATTCAAAAGTCATCTTAATGTTGTTGGTTCACATTCCAAACTTTGATATCTCTTCTAGTAACTTCCATAGTATGATTTTCTTCCAATCTTCAATCTTTCTTCTAATAGCTTCTAAAGCATGATTTCCTTCCAATGATGTTCAATTTTTTTGGCAATGAAATTAATTAATAATGCTAATTATAAATAAATAAAACTCTTTAAAATAATTATAAGTATGGTAATACTTTCAATGTGGATCTCACCGAAAATATGATAAAAACCGATCTCATCCAAAACAAGATAAAAACTAAAAGTATAAATATATATATATGCATTTTGCATTATCATAACATTCATCTTCTTCTTATAAAAACACAAAACACAAAAACACCATAACATTAACACCACATAAACATATTTTAATATTTCAATAGAGATATCATAATAGACTCTACATCTTTATTACATATATATTAAAACAACCAATATCATACCAGAACAACCAATATCCTACCAATATCAATGAAGTTATAACCTAAATTACATTGAAATCCTCCTATCAATATCCTACAATAATATCATGCAATGAAGTTATAACCTAACCTACATCGAAATCCTCCTCACATTGGAATCCTCCTACCAATATCATGCAATGAAGTTATAACCTAACCTACATCGAAATCCTCTCACATTGGAATCCTCCTACCAATATCATGCAATGAAGTTATAACCTAACTTACATTGAAATCCTCCTCTATATACTAAAGAAAGATAGTTATACTCACTTCCAAATTAGTTACACTGTGTGCACAATAAACTCAACACTGAATTTTATGTAATATCTAAACTAAATAATTCACTAAGTTAATATATCATTTTCAAAGATTACGTGCAACTAAAAAGAGGTGCTCTCTTGATACAATACCTCTTTTGTCTTACATCGACAATATATGATTGATGTTGTGGAAATTCCATAACGCGATGTTGCATCTTTGAAAGCACAAAAGCTATGTATATTAAATAAAGATCTTAATTATCCTTATCCACGTCCACTTGAAAAGTGACAAACAAAATATCATGATAAATATAACCTTTCCAACAAGTAAATGCCAACCATATACACCACTCTTCTAAATTCAAATATATAATCAATCAGCATTTCTAAAAATAAATAACACTAAATTTTGTTATTTATTTTTCCAAAATTTTGGTTAATTTCTATTTTTTAAAATTATATTCAAATTATAAAAAATAATATTATTTTACTTTATAAATAGTTAAAAATTATATAATTTTTGTATAAAAATTAAATATTTTGATAAAAATATAACCAAACATATTATAATTGACGAATTAACAAAATTCATCAAAATTTTTACATTAACACACACCTATGAATCTTAAAATTTTCCAAAAAAAAACATTGAATAAAAATCCAACATTATCAAACCTAATCCCCTATGCTCTTTTATATTTCCAATATCCGAACACACTAGCTAGTTCTATAATTCGATTTGTTAATACAATCCACTTGCTTATAAAAAAAATGCCCCAAGGTTATCCACGACCTATAGACGAAAACATTAAGCATGTAAGAACATCGCTCACCATTATAAAATTTCGCCAATTCAATCCAAAATCGTATATGATAGGGAAGGCATGTATCTTGATATGCAAGGCATGTATCATAATGAACTTATATATATATATATATATATTAATTATCTTTAGCTCTATTAATATTTTCGTAGAATTTTTAAAAATAGATAATAGATTTTAATTCTAATATAATTTTTTAAATGAATAATAGATTTTAATTTTAAAATATTTATAATAATATTATTTTTTTTTTAATTTATAAATTTAATAAAATGATAGAAATATAGGATTTTTTTTTTTATAAATGAGTTTTTAAAGAAAACTATTTAATTTTTTTTATCATTTTTTTTATCGTAGTCTAAATGCGTCACTAAACTTGCTCTTTTTTTACCACTTAGAATAATGGGGAAGAAAATCCACAATCTAATTGTTATAGGGTATTTAATATTGGAAGGTGTTGAATCCATTTATCTATTAGAAACAACAATTTTATTAATCCAAAATTTACAATTTCAAGAAAGATTGTTTAGTGGGACTCCAATGATTGATAAAATGTTAGCTAACATCAAAATTGGTGGAAAAATTGGAGCTATTGGCTTATAAGGCCTATTTTAAGGGTAGGTCTTATTTTGGTGATTTGGGGTCGAAAAACTTCTAGAGCATATTTGAGGCATCACATAACATTTTTTGGGGGTAAAATATTTTCAAATGACATTTACAACGTCTCAAAGCTATTCTACACATTGAGAGCTTTCCAACAACGCGAAGATTGTCTCAATTAGAGTTCGTATGAGAAAGTTATGCCTCTTGCAAGTTGACCACTGTGATATCGAGAGGATGTCATGCCAACTTCCATTAGTCACACATGTGGAGCTAGTCACATGTGCAATTTTAAGAAGATTCTAGAGGGTCCAAAACCCTAATCCTGATCTAGAGTTGAGGCATGCAGAAACCGTGACCCTAACCCCAGACGACTATCAAATTATTGTTAAACATTGGGCCACTAGGATAGGAAGGGGTTCAATTCTTACGGTATTGCTTATTGTTCCATAGTTAAAGAAAGCATTTGAGAGTAGGATATTGAAGCACTACAGAGGAAGTACAAGGTCATGTAACAATCCTATAGGACACAAGATCATGCAACAACTGTATAGACCATAATGTCAATGACAACTCCTTTTTTTCCAATAGAAAATTTGCTCAATTATATTAGTGAAAATATAATATTTTACATCTTCTTGACCATACAAATGTTCATAGCAAAACTAGTCCATAGACCATGCACATAAACATATACTACCATAGCCCCAAAAGAACAAGAAAGTCACCAGAGATGATAACGAGCACACAGGCTGCAAAAAGAGAATTGGAACAGGGAAAAAAACCCCATCAAACACCAGAAAAGAAACTAAACCAGAAGCCGTATGCCCCCAAAGGACCTCAAAGTGCAACACTGCACGCCCCCAAAGGACCTCAAAGTGTTAACCAAAACACTGCACGCCCCCAGTGAGGACCTCAAAGCTCTAGCCCAAAACCTCTTATAGCCAAGGAGGAAGAGGTCAAGAGAGTCTAGAAAATACGAAGAGAAGACAAAACACCTGCCGCAACAAACCCCTGAAGCTGCCACCACCGCAAAATCTAACGATAAACACCACCGCGCACCTGGAGTCGAGCCCTCTAATACCAAAACAAAGGCTTCCCTGGAAGAAGGCGGAACCTAAGGGGACGGTCCACTGGATGTTATAGCTTGAGTAGAGTTGGGTGAAGCTCGTCCCCGAACACGGGGCAGACGCCGCAGGGTTCATTTCCTCCACCGCCATCCGCAGAGCCCTTGCTCGCTCTTCACGACACAGAGTCTTGCCATGCTACAGAGATCGCTTGCCCTGGTAGTGGCTCTCGCCCACGCTCGCCCTAGTAGTGGCTCTTGCTCACGCTCGCCCTTCTCCCTGGAGTTTTTAGGGATGTGGCTAGCGAAAACCTAGCCGCAGAGCTCTCGAGTGAAAGCCCAACTTCGATGATGACAACTCCTTAGTGAATATACTTTCTTTGTATTTGCATTTATCATTGAGATAAAAAAAGTAAAGAAAAAGTCTCACTTTTTAGTTAGGTTTTTCTTGTATTGAGTTTTTCAAAGTACATCTTGCATTTATAATGTGGATGGTATGCTATTTCTTTCATTTCAATTTTCATTATTTTGTATACTAAATTAATAATTAATAATATTAAATCTAAAATTTAAAATAAAACACTCCATAATAAAAAAATAAATTGTTTATTTATTATTGTAAAAAAAATTGTATAATTGTTATTGTATAATATTATAATTTATTATTGTATAATAATTGTATATTTGTTATTGTATAATATTATAAAATTTATTACGAGGAATTTGTTTCAATAAAATATTTATAATAATTTAAATATTATATAAAAATAAATTATTAAAAAATTAAGGAATTTGATTTTTATTTTATTTGTGCAGTTAATTTTATTGATTTATTGTCTTGATTATGACTATACAAATCAACATCGGCAATAATCACATTCAATTTTTATAAATAAAATATATATATTTTATATAACCTTTTCTAAACAAAGAATCGTAATTATGTTTACTAAATGGTAGTTTTTAAGTTACGTATAATGAAAAKWAAAAAAAAGTGAAACCGCYTGTTTTGAATTCCTACCGGTCAAAACATTATTTTTTATGAGTATATGCGATGTTCCACTTGAATCCTATTTWTAAATTCAATTATATYCGATGAATAAATTATCCTGCAATATAGACAATGATAAGTGACTATAATTGATWAAAATATAATTTTATAATTTGTAAAATRTTGTTTCCATATTGATATATTTATTTTATTTATCGATTAGCATTGCATTCCCTGATAAATATTATAAAATAACGTATCCATAAAGAGTTTAATATCAAATTATAACTCACTTTTTTATTGTATTGTATTTCCTTGGATCCATTCAAAAATTCATGTACATAAAAGTTTGAAAAAAGAAAAGAAAAAGCAAATGAATTGTGCAAGTAATTATAATAAACCTAAACCATTAGAAGTCAAGCTGCTTCCACATGTTCCGGTAGAGTGGCCAATAACATGAAGACATTTGTAGCATCGGGTGAAAAAAGGTGGGGACACCTCACATAAATTTAATAAATGACAACTTGTTAGCACTAGAGATGAGCTTTTTCCCCCTTGTCCCCACTTATCCAAGAGACCAAAACCACTTCATGGACGTGGCTTCATTTATTTCACATTCTCATTATAAAATAACATTATTTATGATTTTTTTCTGGGAATTTCTAACATCAAGACATGGAGGTGCACTCTTGCTTGAATTTATTGCCTTCTCCTACAAATTCATAACCAGAATCCTCATCTTTTGTCATTATCTTAATACCTTCCTCATTAAAAAACAAAGTGAATTGCATTAAAAAATACCCAAAAGTAATAAAGGCAATTATTAATAATTAAGTGAGGGAACTATCAAAACCACTTGCACCTAAAACACATTCTTGATATTCCTCCATATCTAATAATAAAATTACAAGGGTGATGTGGATATATATTTTAGAATTTCAGTATCCCTATTCACCAGAAAAAAAAATCTGGAAAATCTATGAAACTAAACAAAGAATAAAGATAACCACAAGTTACAGTTATAATTTTGATGTGAACTTAGTGGGGGCGAGGAAGGGGCATGTAGAAGAACGTGTCTAGAAGTGATGAATAAGGCCATGGCTACCATATATATATATTATATAAGTAATCGAGTAAAATTGACTCTAAAGCCAATGATGAATAATCAAGTTGAATTGACTAATAACACATAAGAGAAGCAAAGGTCATCCATGAATATTTACATTACATGTAAAATTGACAAGAATTGGATTGGGAAATAATATCATTTTCTTAGGCTCAATGGAGACCCATAAATTTTAGATTTTTATAGCCTAGGGAGGTGATGTAGGGGCCACTAGGGGGGGTCAGGGCCATGCTCATGTTCATGCTCTTTGGTGGCTTGGCTACCTACTTGAAGTGCACTGCAATTAGGTTTTGTTTGATTGGACTTGGGGAAAAGGCCGCTTAGCCCAAGAAAGTTTTTAAAATAATATTAAATGAATCAATGTATTTTTATTGCACAAAAGATACTTGCAGGTCAAGTTATATCAGAAAGAAAAAAAAAGGTACAGTGCCACAGCCATTTCGTTTTTCAAACACCAACGGTTTTCACAAACGCTAAAATCTCCAAAAAAATCCGACGCCGGAGATATTTGTCGGCTCGTTTAATGCAGAAACGAAATACAGTGAAGAAACCGAGGTGGGGGCCCGTCCTCTTCAGGTCCATATTTCGCTACCTTTGCTGCCAGCTCACCCGCCGAACGTGACCGAAACCTTGAGAGGATTGTTTCCCGGCGATAATGTAGTGGCGAGATTTTCCATGGTCAAGGGCGGCGCCCCATGGCTTCTCGGAACATCCGTGACTTCGTCCTCCTCTGCGGGTATTGACGGAAAAATCTCGGATTTACTCGCGATTGGGATTTCGGGATTCGAACCGCAGAGGAATCAGGCTCGGTAATTCCGTGGCCGGAGGTCCGGGGTTTCGAGCCTCTCCGTTGGAAAAGCGCCCGAGATTCTGCTGCCGCAACCGTCCGACGAGTGCGTCCGACGGTGAATTAAATGCGAAGCCAAAAGTCGATGTGGACGGCCGGTGATTGTTTTTTGGGAGAGAATCTGACGGAGCAGCGTGATCGCGGGTCCATTGCCAGCTGTATGGGACGACGCTTTCTGGACCGTCGGATGTTGAGCCCGCCTCTCATAGTGAAAGCAACTCATGCGAATCGTATGTGGATTTGGACTCAAGTTTCCGAGAGAGTTGTGCCCGGAATCTATCCCGGCAGCAAGAGCGCTGTTCCCGGACGGGAGATTTGTACATCGCTGTCATGGCGCCCTATGGTCAACTCCAGTAAATTTTTAGATAAAGTTGTGAGAGCGAGTGAGAGTATCGCTGACGGCATCGGGTAAAAATTGATATCCACGGTCCACCATTTCACGGGAGGCAATTGCGGGAAACAATTTTCAAGCCACTCTTTATTTTATTTGAAATTTATGCAAGCTGATTGTTGGTTCGCTGGGCTGACCTAAACTTGGTAGAGGTTTGGCCAACACTACCGTGTGTTTAGCGCTAAAAACCTAATCGCTTTGCCCAAATTTCACCGCTTATTTAATCACTGGAAGTACAGTGAAGTATGACAATGGCTTATCAAACATTGACTATTTGCTCTAACTTCGAAGGACAGATGTTATGAAAGACCTCTAATTTGGCACATTCACGCCGCATAAGTCTTAGAGGTTGATAAACAGGATTGAAACTCTAACTTTTAATTGATTTTTTTTATAATAAAGTGGAATTGATAAGGTGGATTTGATTTAGGTTTAACATCAATTTTATTATAGTAGTAGATTAAAGATTTAAGTGATTATTTCTGTAGATTTTGAGTGTTTTGGGAGTTTTTCAGCATACTGAATCTATTTTTGTATTTAAAAATAGATTTTGAATAACAAAAAATAGTGATTCATGTAAATTTATATCATTGGATTCAGACAAATACTAATTACATTATAACACAAATGTATATTCAACAGCGTGTAAACTAATCTAAATATACTAATAACTTGTGACTTAGTAAAAACCAATCAAATTGAATGATTTTTCCTTTACATAAAGAGGAGACATATTACTTGTTAAAGACGATGATGACGTGGCAACATCCTTTACCAGAAGCATACCAGAAGCATAAGCATATGTTTTAAAAAACTTACATTACTTTGTATAGCAATAATTCATTACTTTTTATAAATTTTTACAAAAGGTTCTAATGCACTTTCCACTATTTATCTCCTTATATGAAATTTATGGCAAATCATGCACGTGTCAGAATAGAAGGAATGCACACAACCTACTGAAGCAACTACCATGATCATCTTGTTTTTTTATGTGACTTGCCTTTTTATATTGAGAAGGGATATCTTTGTATGGCGAAATCCCTAAATGCACAATGTTTAGTCTTGGTTTTTTTTAATTTATTTATTTCTTAGTGGATGATTTGATGATACCTTTAGCGACCTTTGACCAAGGAATAACACGCCTTTAACTTCTTTAACGTGACCGTGGGCCAATGGAGTCCAGCAGTGCCTGCTGTGCCGACATGGGTTAGCAAAGTTGTTGAGACGAATCTGGGCATTTGTTATCGTCGGAACTGGTTCTCCCCTTACCTGTGGTAAGATGGAGAAGACTTGGATTCAAATCTAAAAATAAAAACTGAACAATCCCAATCACAGTACTTAACAAAGTTACGCACTCCCACAGAACTCTTCTTCCCGTCTCATTTATAATAACACAAATGTGACCTAAAACAAAATGACAAGGCCACCCCCCGTTCGACAAGTGGACGACACGTCAGAAAATCGGCAACCGTTACCGGAAGTCGACGGATTTGCCGACGAGATGATGCTACGGTAGATCGTCCGTCCGCGCGGGGAAGGATGAATCTTGACCGTCGAAGGTTGGAGGCCCCCACCTGCCGGGCGGGCAAGTGACGGCATGACCCGGCAGGCATATCTGGAAACGAATCTGGGCCGTCGGAAGAAACTTTTGGGAGTCCCAGTGGCTTTCTTGTGTGATAGCGGTGGAAGGTGCGAGTGAGTGTATGTGTATGCACAACAGCAGAGGAGGGAAGGACGTTCGTTCAGGAGTTTATTCCTCTCTGGGGGCCGCGTGGGCTTGCGAGAATCGCTTCCATTCCCATTGATTTCTGCGTTAAAACGTCTGTAAACCCATTGCGAATGTGCTGAGATTCATCTCGGCACCTCGATTATCCGTCCGCGCCTGCTTTCTGAGCTAGAAAACGTGGAGCCTGGTCTCTGGTGCGTCGTTTTTTTCAGAGTTTTTGGCCCAGGATTACACGAATCGTGAATTTTGGCGCTGATCTGAGGCATCCCAGAGATGTGTCGTGTATTTCTGTGGACGAATTATGACAAAATCGTGATGAAAAGTATCTGTTTTGGCATCGAAGCTTGCGGGCTTCGTCTGGAGGGATGAAATGTTGCAGTAGATTGGAGTGGAGCGAGAAGAAAGGATTGAAAGTCGGCGTTTCGTGAGTTGATTTCTATGGATAGAGGTCGAGAAAGCAGACGGGGAGGAGGTGTTTCAGGGGCGGTATCTGGGCATCATTCTTCGTCTCGGCGGAGGCCTAGAAGCGGTTTCAAGGATTCAGCAGGTTGGGAGATTCGAGCTTTTTCGGAGTCACGGATCTTGGTTTTAGTGGTTTTGAATTGGGTGTTGGGAGGGATTTCTAGCGTTTTTGGGTGGGATGTGGAATTGGTTTTTGGGGAATTTGATTGTGTTCTAACATGTTGTTATTGATGATGTTTTTGTAGCGGTCTGTGAGGAGGAAGAGGGATTGAATGAGTCCCCTGATTCCGCACGGCTGAGGGAGAGATCCAGTAGTAATAATAACAATAACAGTAACAGCAAGAAGGAGAGGAGTGGTTTGTCTTCCAGCCGGAACAAGAGAAAACGGCCTGGATTGCACCACGAGCGGTTTCATGGCAGCAGCAGAGACAGAGATAGAGATCACGATGGAGGAGATGAGAGCAGCGAAGAGAGCGCAGGGGAGGAGGACGAGGAAGAGGACGATGAGCCCCCTCGTCCTCCTCCCAACCCCAGAAAGGTCACCAAGTTTAAGTCCCAATGCAAGGTGAAACCAAAATTTAAGATCTTGGAATGCTCTGGCTATTGTTTCTGGGGAATGGAACCTGCAGGAATTGTGCTCGATTCAGTCCGTGTTCTTATTTCTGTCTATACGGAGTGTTTGTCTTTGTGCTTGGAAATAGATTTGGATCGATGTCTTGGGTTTTGCTTGGATTTTGGGGTCATCGAACCCGCAATTTAATGGGTTATATAAGCTGTATGTTGTTGTTTGTGTGGATTTTATGTTAGTTGTATGTTGGCGTGTGTGTGGACTTAGAGCTTGTACTGGGATTTGGATATTGATTTGGATTCTGCTAGAGCTAGCAAGCTAATCTGTCTCTGCTGATACTGATGTACTTGTTGTTCAGGATTTGTATTTAGATTTCCCCTGGATTCCTTTTTCTGATCATGTTTGGAAATTTATGGTTTTGCAGGTCTCAGATGAAATGATTGGCGTTGGGCTTATGTCGTCGGTTCCTCGGAAGGCCCGGTCAGGTGGACTCCTGCGATACATGCTTCCATAGGCTGGACTGATGGGAATTTAGATTAATTGTTTTGATTTCTTTGGTCTAAAGATTCAATTTTTTGATATATGAAATTGATGTTTGATATGCAGCAGCCATGAAAAGGGCTCATGATTCAGTATCAGTATCAGTAACAGCAACAACAACAAACATAACAGTAACAGCAGCAGCTTCGGATGGAGGTGGGCATCAGCGCCAGAAATCTCCTTCACCGGCGCGTCCCAGCGTCATTCCGGCCTCCCCCTCTTCTTCAAATGCGTCGGTGAAGCCTGGAAGGAGAATGGTCCGTTCGTTGCTTTTAACGCCATTCGTTCATTCATTTTTTATTGCCTTTTTCCTCCCCTCTGCTTAGCCATCATAGATCCCTATTGCCCTCTTCAAAATACCTGTCATCTTCCTCTGTCAGACACATTCTTTCTTGAGTTTTGCTGGTCTGGGTGTCGATTTTAACAACTATTTTAGACTATCGTGGCATTTTTATGGGCTGGACATCATGTTTGTTCACTTACTCTGCAGCTTTCTCATCTGGGTGTGCTCAATAGTATTTTTGCATTTGTTTCATAGGAGGATCCTTACTTTCTGCTCGAGAGATGGTGCTTTTGTGAATCTAACAGCCTTCTTTGTTGGAATTTCTTGCAGAAACCAATTGGAACGAAGCCTCGACCATCGAAAATGACAAAAGTACGTTGTCTGAAGAAGTTGCCACGGCCTTTAGGAGCAAAATGCATCTTTCTATCTCTTTTGCCCTCAAGTTTTGTGTTAGTTCTAACAGATTTTTATTGCTAAACTGTATGCAGGTTTCCAACTCAATCTCGGAACGAGAAGTAGAAGTTGCTGAGGTACTGTTTGGACTCACAAGGCAATTCCAGAATCATCATCATCATCATTCCGCTGCTGCAGTAGCAGAAAGCTATGCCAGTGCATCCAAGTCTGATGTGAAGGAGACTTCAAACGATGCATCAGCAGCAGCTCCTCCTGAGAGTTCCAAAGTCTTATCTCCGATGATGCCTGCCCCCGCTTCGTCTTCTGTTGTTTCGTCTCCTCCTATTTCTCGTCCCATTTCCCCGCCTTGCTCATCTCCTGCTATTTCATTACCCCAACAAACTACTTCAATTCCCGCACCAGCAATGGGTACAGTCGTTGTCCATCCCTGCCTCTAAAAATTCTTTACTCTATTCATTATTAAGCTTGTTTAGGAGGATTCTGATATAGATGTTGCGTGCAGCGCCCAAGAGGAAACGGCCTCGTCCTGTAAAGCCCGAAGAAGCAAGCTCTGCAGTTACCATGCGGCCTCCTGCACCTCTAGGAGGCGTCTCGACCACTCACACATCGGTACATGGTGTCATCTCTATGGCTAGAAATGATGCTGAGCTGGGGTCTCAAGTTGCAAAGATAGAAATACATCCTGTGAAGACGGAACCCAATGCAGCGTTTTCTGGCAAGGGAATCCCGCTTGTGGTTTGTACAACTTCTGCATCAGCTTCAAGTTGTGGGAATTTTAATCCAATTTCCAGTCCTTCGGCAATTTCCAATCAAAGCGATGCGCCAATAGTGTGCGAAAAGACAGTTGTGGCCAATATTGCAGATTCCAAGCCAACAACAAGTGAGAAGATAATAGAAGCTAAAGTTGCGGATCCGAAAGTAACATGTGAGAAGATATTAGGTAATAAAACTGCAGAGATGAAGATAATATGTGAGAATATCGCAGGAGCTAAGAGTGCAGACTTGAAATCTGTAGCAAGCGAGGCGACTGTAGGAACTAACATAGCAGAATCTATGTCGATACCCACACCGTCAGCAGAGAAGAAACCATCTGATGTATCTGAAGATTTGGACAAGATGGTGCCTGAGGTCTCTGAAGCACCTGTTGATCAAAATGCAACAGAGGAAGTCGATACAGCGGCTTTATATTTGTCTTTTGGTCCAGATTTGAAAACGGAGGCTGTGAAAACGTAAGAATTTCTGTACTGCTGGAAATATTCCTTTCAATGGAGTCAGTTTACACAGCATTGCTCTGCAGGGAATTAAGCTCATTACTTTGTTTTGACAGGCTCCAGTCTCCGAAGATTGAAAATACTTTTGAGGAGAAGTTCAAGATTGATCTCATGGTAAAAAAATTGCTTCAATTCAGTAAGCTTTTGCATTTGGTTTTCTTGTTGGTAGTGTGGTTATTGATAATTGTATAATCGCATTTTGGCCTCAGGCACCTCCAGGGAAGTCATCTCTTGATACGGAGGATGACAGTGGACCTGATGCTGTTGGCACTGCATCTTCTGAAGCACCAGAGAAAGGAACTGTAGGTTTCTATTCTTTATAATGTCTTGTATAAGAGATCATTAGCAGTTGAGGAATGAATGCTAAGAACATATGATAAGTTCTCATGCACACTGGTGGCCGTGATAAACTCTAGCTTTTGAGTTTTCACAGGAGCAAATGTTTGTCGTTGATAGAAAGGTCTATAGGAGACTGACTACGTTCATGTTCTTGAAAACAGGTGGAAATTACCGACATCTCAGAAGTCAAGGCTGTAGCAGTGAAGGAAGAAAGAGAGCCAGAGAAGAGGGAGGAGGTAAAATTAGAAGAATCAGAAAAGAAACACGACAAGAGAGACAATGGAGAAGAAAAAGTTTTGGAGAAGCATAATGTTAAAGAGAGAAATATTGATTTGCAATTAGAGGGAGAAAAATTGGAAAAGGATTCAAGTAATCCTTTAGCTCAGAAGCAGAGCAGAATATCAAAGAATGAATCAAGAGTAGAGAAGTCAGAGAAATCTGGTCAGAGGATTTCCTTCTCTAATTTTGTTTTGGGTAATAGTTCCGTTTAGTTTTGTTGCAGTCTCATTTTCAGCCTGCAACTAATTCAGACAATCACTAATGGATCTGCTTTCTGTTTTCAGCAACGGCTGCAATGGGGAATGCCAGTACTTCTTCAAGTGTAGTTGCTTCTATGCCCATACCCATGACAGTTGCAAGCTGGCCTAGTGGCCTACATGCTCTTGGGTATGAGCATTTCTTTTAATGTCTATACTATTGCAATCTTCTTAGATATAGCTTCTTTTGCCTGTTTTGAAAAAGCAAGTTGTCTTTTATATGTACTGAATTCCTCCAGCAGGTATTTTGGACCGGCTGCTGCTAGTTGGCCTGGAGCTCCTTCTATTCCAGGAGTAGTGCCCATGGAAGGGACCAACACAACACCAGCAATACAGGTACACTGAAAAGTTCTTCCTCAAGTCAAATGCAACAGGAAATTTTTATCTATTTTTATCTGCATTGAACTCTATAATTTGATTCATAAACTTCTTTGTAAAGAGTAACCATACACAGCTGCCTTTCGGCAGTATTTCCACTACCATTTTGGAATAAACTAGTTTTTTCTTGTCTTATTTGAATTTCCTCCCACATGGGATCAATTCTATGTGACTTACGATGTGATTTATTTGGTTGGATGAAGCAGCCTGCATACATTTTGCAGCAATCTCGTCAAACCTGGAAACGATGTGCCACTCATTCATACATAGCTCATTTTATAGAGTGCCAACAACGCATGGTTCCCCATCCTTTTTGGCATGCTCCAAATTATGGCAATCCTGTGGCTGTCTATGGAGGCAAACCATACAATTTGAACATGCCTTTGGCACCCCCACCTGAGATTATTAATTTGAGTGGATCATTACCAGGAGCTGTTTCTGGTGCAAGTACTGGAAATAGTGGGTCTATTGGCAATAATTTGGATTCCTCGCAGGACAGAAACATAGGCTCAGCAGCTTTTGGTGCTTTTAACAGTCAAAATGCAAAAGTTAAAATTGCCCCTTATATGGATCCTCGGAAGAAGCACCCTTCACATCAGCAGGCAGCTCAGCAGTCAACTTCCACAATCATTCAGGTATAACTTTATAATTTATTCTTGGCATGGTTCATTATCTGGCCTGGAAGCAACATCACTACCCCCTACATTTCTACTTTCAATAAAGCCTGTTTTCATGCATTTGTTTGCAGCAAGGACCACCTGGTTTTGGATTTCCTACCACACAGTCAGGAGTTGGAGGAGCAAATTCTAGCACTGCTTGCAGCACAGGAAATGCTAGCTCTTTGGGAAATGCAGTAGGATTAGGAACTGCTCCAAGTGGTGGAACTGGAGGAGGTAATAGCAATTTACCAAGTCTATGTGCAGAACCTCAATACATGGCTATGATACAACCAAATGCCTATCCTTTCGGTATGAATACATTCAATGGAACTTCCAATCATATTGGGCAGCAACAAGCAGCACAATTTTTCAACAGCCCCTTTTATGCAACACAATTGTTGCACCCACCACAGCCCCAACCTCAACCTCAGCCTCAGCCTCAATCTCAGTCTCAGCAACATGGCCCACAAAATCCTAGTACATCTAGTGGTTCATCATCATCACAAAAGCATCAGCAGCACTTGCAAGGTTCATGCAATTTTTCCTCTTCACAAAAGCAACAGCATCAGGGAACACCATCTCCATCTCCATCAAATTCTCAGCAGCAGCACCATTTACCAGCATCACAAGCTCGTCAAATTGAGCGGGAGGCCAACAATGGGGCAGATAGCCCCTCAACTGCTGACAGTAGAATTCCACTCGTTCAGAAGAATTTTTACAGCCAGGGGTTGCCGAGCAACTCAAATTTCAATGTTAACTCTTCATCTCTAATGGCTACTGGTGTACATCAAGAATTGGCTTTCATTGCTGCTTTCGGAGCAAAACATAATGGCAAGCAACAGCAGCAGCAGCACCCACCTCCTCAAATTCAGCATCAGGTTGCTCCAGGATACACTATTCAGCAACATCATGGAAATGACCCAGCACTTCAAATGAGCTTGAAAGGGTTTGAGCTTGGTGGCCAATCTCAAGCTCAGGCAATCGCTGCATTGAGCCGAAGCTCAGGGCCCTTTGGTTTTCCTCCTATGGCACAAGGTCATCTCATGTTACAAGGCATGTCCGATTCTGCAAGGCACCAGATGGCAGTCCAGGCTCAGCAGAATGTAATTCAATCTAGTCCACAACCACAACGTTCTGGGCAAATGCAGAGAACTCAAAGCACTAGTTCTAGCGAGGGAAGAAATGTCGCAGATTCAATGAGCAATGCTGGAGGTAGGGGACGTGAAGAGGAACAAAAATCGTCGATCAAGGGAGGACTTGGTCACTCAATGAAATCTTCTAGAATAGAGACTGAAAATTCTGCAAATACACATGGAGTATCCCTCACAGACGGTGGCCATTCATCTTCTCTAGTTACAAATAGCATTGAAAACATGGGAAGAACATTGAATATGATTACATCTGGTGGTAATGGAAGCCGCAATTCTCTTCCCACTGGCAGTTCTTCCCATAGCAATTCTCAGCTGCCGTCCTCTCCACAGTTAAATCAAAATACAAAGCAGACAGGGGTTCGTGCAAAATCTGTGCCTAACCCAAATGTAGCACCACCAGTAGCTTCACAGACCACTCTATCCAGTTATGGGGATCGAACTGCAGTATCTTCCAATAAGTTTCAAGGATATACATCTTTTACAGGCCAGAATCTGAAGCAGGGACAACAGTCTCAACAGTGGAAAACGACTGCAAGAACACCATCAACTATGCCCACAGCTGCTGCTCTCACAGAGATGAAAAATTTTCCCCAGCAAGGACGAAATCAACCGGGCAGCACCAATATAGGGGCAAGTCCAGTTGTCCCATCTCAAGCTTCATTTGTTACAAGCACAAAGAGTTCTGGACAACCACCAGTTAATCAACAGAATAATTCTGGCTCTATCATGCCTCCAAGGTTACCTTCGGCAAATTCTGTGCCCACTTCAGTAGTTGGGCCGGTTCCAGTTTCAAAGTCTGTGAGCACATCATCATCAAGAACTGCAACTGGGAGCAAAGGACCCATCTCACAACAGAAATCTATAGCTCCTGTCTCTAACAAAAAATCATCCCCAGTGGGCAGCAGAAGCACACCATCTGTTTTGGGGCATTCGCATATCTCTCAAAGCTCATCAGGCAAATCTACACAGCAGCAATACCAGCAACAACCGCAGCAGTCACTCTCCCTAATGGCATCTGGACAGCCAGTTGGATTAAAGAACCAGCCATATCATAACCAAGCTCATTTCAATCCACAGCAATTGCTTTTTGCCCATAATCCGTATCTGCAGCAGCAAGCAGTACAACAATCACAGTTTTCACCTCAGTCTGCTCATCAAGTATCAGGACTCCATCAGAAACAGCAAATGAAGGGATCGAATTCCCCACAAACATCTTTTGGTAATCCTCATCTGCGTCAACAGCAGGAGCAACAGCAACAAATGCAGCCAGGTTCATCAACATCATCCAATTCTGGGACATTGCCCCTTGCCTCTCCAACATTAACATTGGGCGGTGGCCCTATAAAGATTAATTCTGGTGGATCTCTTGCAGCCAATTTACATGCACAGTATAGTGGCCAACATCAATCAGGTAGCCCACATGCAGTTCTACCTTCTCAATATATGCAGACATTAACAAATGTATCCGAAAATTCTGCAGAGCAAAATGTTGTAGTAGGTGAAACTCCTATTAAGTACTTTCACAATCTGTTGACATAGACCTTTATAAGTGTCTGACATATATATGTTTTTTTCTGATCAGCTACTGATTGTTTGACTACTTTTGAGCAGATGTCTTGAATCAGGATCAGATAAATGGAGTTCAAATGTTACCAAATCCAGCTAATTTATGTACATCCTCTGTTCAGAACAGAAACCCTTTCAATGCTTCTTCTCAGGCATCTTCCATCCGTCTGCCTTCAGGAAGCCTGAAAAGGTCTGGAGGCAATATGGCAGAAGGCATGAGCAGTCCAGGTGGACTAAACCTGTCTATGGCACTATCCTCTGGTGTTCGAACTCACAACAGTGGATTGGCATCCGGTGTAAATTCAATGCAACACGCAAAATCAACTTCTGTGAGTTCAACTGCTGTGCATCCTGGTCAAGTGTCTCCAATTTCTATCCACCAGCCTTCAGTCCCATTAGCCACAGGACCTATTAGCCCTGCAACTAGCACTCCACCTGGAATGCATGGGCAAGCTGCAACAAGTGTGGTGCAACCTTAATCCAACAATAGTCTCAGTTTTGAATCTTTGAGAACCTTCACCATCCAGCTAACTTGTTGCTAGCTGTGTTCAGAGCTGCTGTGCAGGCACCTCCATTTATAAAAAAGGTGAACATCATCAGATCCAAGTTAATCTAGACCAGCCAGCAGTAAAATGCATTGCACAGGAGAATTGGCTTATTTGCATGTTTTCTTGTGATCGAAAAGGGTGCTCCACTAGACATTTGAAGCCCAATCCCCAGTATGTCGAGAACCTTTTCTTTTGTCATTTTGTATTATAGTCCCCTGTTAACATGTATTGAGACAGGCCTGTTCATGAAATGTAGATTCAAATCC
The DNA here is from genome assembly GCA_000966675.3 of Picea glauca. Taxonomy (NCBI): domain Eukaryota; kingdom Viridiplantae; phylum Streptophyta; class Pinopsida; order Pinales; family Pinaceae; genus Picea; species Picea glauca. The sequence goes on along the minus strand of JZKD02S2055626.1, from coordinate 155,823 downwards.
ACGAATATATTTTCACCATTTCTGATGTATGAATGCTTTTCCTCTTCTTACCACGGGTAAATATGTTGGGCAGTTAACAACTGGCTATTGGGTTATTCTGGCCATTGACTTCAGAGGAGGCTAGGGTTTACCTTCAAAACCTGGAGTTCCATGAGTTTGGTCCAGCTTTTGTATATTACATTGACACGGAATCTCTCAAGCTGTCTGAAAGAATTCAAATATTTAATTTTATTTCATGGAGCGTACTTAGATGATCAACCGATGTTTTGTAGTTTGATATGGTTGGATGTTCCAAGTGAAGTTAAATTTCAGTCGCATTAATGGATTGTAAAAGCTTACATTGTTTCTAGTAACTTTGGGACAGTTGCATTAATGGATTGTAAAAGCTTACATTGTTTCTAGTAACTTTGGGGCAGTTGCATTAATGGATTGTAAAAGCTTACATTGTTTCTAGTAACTTTGGGACTAATTTAGAGAGATTTAAGTTTCATGTTTAAAATCCCTAGGTCTGTGCTTGACTTGTGAACTGTGCAGTCATGATGTGTTGCACATTGTTTTTAACAGCCTAACAGGTTATTATTCTCTTTTCCTGGTATGATAAACAAGATTATTTTTTAGGACTTCTTCATCCATAAAGAGTATTTATTTATGGCAGCCGATGTTTTGGCCTCAATGTTTAATTAAGAAATAATCTAAAAACATTTGGACTTGTATTGAAAAGGTAGCATTTGGATACTAAAAAACCAGAGGCGGTCAAAGCCCCGTCTGGACTGGTAATATTATTTCATTATGACTTTGAAATTATTTAGAATGTCTAGTCAGTATTTTGCCAGTTAAGATAGTTACAGGTGGTTTTTGTTTGCAATATTCTGCTAGTACATTGTTTGTAATCTCGTTTCCATTTTTGTTGTTTACTTGATTTTAACCAGTAAAAGGTAAAGGGACTAATGTTCACTGTGTCAAATTTATGCATATCTAAGTAATCATTTTTGGATATTTCATGGCCTACATAATGCAGATTCTGGCATAGCTATCTACATTTTATGCTTGCACTCGTTGCACACTCGTTGCAGGCAGCCATTCATACGCTCATGGGTGTTTGTTTTAATTGTAAAAGAACACCATAATGTGCAAAACAAGATGCTTGTGCGCATCGTTGATAATTGTGTAACATTTTTTTACTAAAGAAGAGTAACCTACAACCACAATTTGCGCAATAAAAGTTTAGCGGGCATAATTTTTCTAAGTTTTTTGATAGTTATGTGAATACAAAACCATTGAAACATATCCACTTTTATGGATGCCTGCCTGTGGTGAATTTGGTTTAAAACTTTCAATATCAAGCGCTTACAGATCATTGTTTCTTTGCTCGCCACTATTTAAAAAAAGCATTCCCTCATGAATAGAAATGGAAAATGCGAGTAAAGTAGGTACAGGCCATGTTTAAATACGGGTTTCTAAATATAGGTAAGGAAAAATATTGAAGATCTTTGGTTCTGATGGAAGAGATTCATGTTAAAATCGCGTAGAGGATTTGTTTTGGTTTTTATGGAAGAGATTCATGTTCAAATCTCATGGGAGATATATTTGAGCGATAAGTTCATATCCCATGAAGGACATCTTTAAGGGATAATGCCGACGAAAGGTATTTTGTACCGTGTTAATGGAAAAATAAGTGTAAGCCGTACATTGAATGGTGTGGTTCCTAAGTGGCAGTTGGAATGGTATGGTTATTGAATGACATTCCAAGAGTAATTTATGATTGGACTAAGTTAATTTGGGAGAAATGGGCTTGAATCTGGTCAGATTTGCAAGGGTAGTTTGAGTTGAAAACTTGGCCACCATGACTTAAGGCTTACTTCAGGGGTTTTGCCCCATTTTAAACCAACCCAGATATTCAGAAAATTGATCATTAGAGTTTTGAATTGACAGAAAAATTTATGATTGGAATAAGTTAATTTAGGAGCAAACAGATTCGCTTTTCAGGTAAAAATAAAAAATGGGTTTGAATCTGGCCAGATTTTCAAAGATAGTTTGAGTTAGAAACTTGGCCATCATGACTTCAGTCAAAACCTTACCCCAGGGATTTTGCCCCATTTTAAATCAACCCAGATACTCAAAAAAATGGATCATCAAAGTTTTGAATTGACAAAAAATTTAAAAGCTGGTCGCCGAAAGACCTGCCATTAAAATAACTCCTGAAGGAGGATTGCTTAACCCACTCCATTTAGAATCGACTGTCCAGACGAATAATTTATAATTGATGGACTGTCCAAACGAGTCATAATTGACTGTAATTTATGATTGATTGTCCAAATGAGTAATTTATAATTGACTGTACAGAAGATGTAGATCAACCCAATTGTGGAAATTGAACCTTTACTAAATTTGAGGACTGAAAAATACTGTCACTTGTAACTTTATATATTGCTCACTTTTCAGATGGGCTACAAGGTGACTCTACTGTTTTTTGTTTTTTAGATTGCTCACTTTTCAAATGTCAACTGAGTTTAAATAGGCTACAAAATATGCTATAAGCTGTTTTCAAGTTTTTATTTTTTTAAGATGGTTGATAGAAGTTATGACATAGTCATTTTCTTATAAAGGTTTATATGTATTGGAAAGTTATTTTTTATTCAATTGAATAGTAATAAATTGTTTTTTACCGTGGAAAAAAAAAGAATTATAAGATAAACATAATCAATGCCATTTAAAATTTGAGGACTACCTAAAACTGTGACTCTATATGTTAATAAAAAATAGTAAAATATTATAAAAATAAAAAATAAAATTGTAAAAAATATCAGATATAATATTTTCATATATGTTAGTATTTTTTATTAATGTGTGAACGGATTTGAACTCCAAATATATTGACACTACACAAATACTCGTATAGCTGGGGAGAGCTCTAGCATCGGGAGAGAGCGGAAAACCTTTATCAGTTACTCATGATAATGACAATAACAATGTGACATGATTTGATTTTCGAAACATCATATTCAATCAGACGCTTCGATATTTTGCTCATAATTTTAAATTTACATATAATTATAAAGCATACTTGATGTGATTTTTCTTGCGACATAGTGATTGGTTATTAGTTTTGAATGTAAAATATTGAAGATTTTTAATGTTATATTTTTTGATATCAAATTATAATACATTTTATATTTATATAAATTAAGTAATTAAATAGTTATGTAGAAGGGTTCTTTGTCTCATAAATAAGGGGGTCTTATACATTGACATATGGTTAGTTGTGACCTAAATTAAAATTATTACTATAAATAATTCTACAAGGTGATGTGGTTTGTCCACATAGATAATGTCATTTTTTAATTGGTATGTGGTTTAATATCACTGTCCACATAGATAATATTATTTTTTAATTGGTTTCTCTTTCTAGGAGCTTCCTTAATGTAAATCAAGTTTTTGACATTTTTAAGTCTTAATTAGTCTTCATTCATTGAATGAATCACTGTAAGAAGTCAACATGGGTTTGGTTAGTTGGTAAAATGACAATTTGTTATTCCCTGAACAAGATTCAAATCCCCCAAAGACATATTAGCTCCTTGTTCATCAATGCACCAATGTAAGTGAGTCGTGTATTAGAGTTGGGCCTAAGTGTGAATCTTGGGCAATTTTTGCAAAACGAATGCCTCCTTGTCACGGTTTCTTAGCCTAAGGAAAATTGTCATGAGCATGTGAGACTTGATTCATTATAATAAATTCTCATTTTGGAAAAAGTGTCAATGTTGTTTTCACTAGAAGCACCCATGGAAATAAAAATAAAAATAAACATAAGTACTCTAATTCCTCTTGCTAGGTGAGGCATTAGTTATGTAGTGTCCCCAAGGCCGAGCCTCGTTGCAAATCATGATATATGGAATGAATTGTAAACATGTTCTATAGGCTGGTGAGCCAAGTTTTGTATAAGCCGGTAGACTTATGTGTTTGTTAGGCCAAGAAGCCTAAGTGTTTGAAGGCCAGGAGCCTGCTGTTGTATATGTAATCATGCAAAACAATTAATAAATATAAACACCGGCAGGTGCAGACC
>JZKD02S2055626.1:118433-136096 GCA_000966675.3 Picea glauca | reverse complement strand
GACAGATTGATTGGTAATACCACACACCATAGTCCTCAACCCCAACCACCACCAATGTATGGCACACCTCAATATCCGTCGGCATATGGGGGAACCTCTTATTACCCCCCACCTCCTTATCAACAACCATACCTTGTTTCTATTCCTCTACCCATCAGTGGCCCACTGCCGACACCCCCAATACATCCACCTATCCAAACAAGTTCTGGTACCCCCTCTACCTCATATTATACTCTAAATACTAGCGAAATCGCCACGCCTTCCTATGTACCTTACGAATCACAACTCCCACAGAATCCATACTTTCCATTTCCTAGTCCTCCACAGCCCATGGCACCCCCACAACCTCACGTTGGGATGAATTTTTTCAACCCTCTCCCGTTCAACAATATATAAATTTTGAATAGATGAATACAGAAAATCCGACCCACCCATCGAATAATGCCAAAAAGAAAGGAAGAAACATGAACAATAACAACCTAGGTCAAGGCGGGAATCAACCCCAACAAAACCAACCTACTGGAGGCAACCAGAACCAAGGGAATTAGAACCCCCAGGGGAGCAACAACAACAGACGTCAAGGGAGGAATAAAAATACAATTAAAACCACCTCCCCTTGCGCCCTTTGCAATGAGTTCAGTCATTATACTCATCATTTCCCCCAAATCACTGATTTTAAATGGATGAAAGACTCAGGCAGTCTACCACATCCTCCAGCACAACCTACCCCTCAATAGGCCCCACAACAATACGTGCAACAAACCCCCACAACCGTGCTGCAGAATCCCATTCCGCATCAAGGTGTGATGAACACCCAACATGACATGCAACCTACCCCACCTCAGTTGGGATAGTATCTCAATCCAAACAATCCCATAGATCTTACCATCCTCCTCACAAGTGAGGAAGAAATCCTTCTGCAAACATGTAGTCGTCAATATCGTGCACCCACTGAGTCTCCTCCCATTCCCCCAGAAACAACCCCAACACCAACGAGACCCTCATTGGTAATTCCTCGCCCTAATGCCGAAACACCTCTTCGCATCCCTCGCATCCCATTGCGCAGGAATGTCCACAACCCCCAGGCTAGGGTGGCTCATAATTACAGTTTGGTCGATGACTTAGCACAATCCCCAGCTGCCATGTCAGTCTTAGAGGTCCTTCAAACTTGTCCCACTCAGTGGAAATCATTACTTTCCGCCTTGGGGGAAGTCGACCCTGCAGATACCCAACTCATCACATTTGATCTCGACAGTGAAGAACCTCGCCTTCCCGCTCTGATCGCTTTTCAAATCCCAATGAAAATTTGGAACATTACAGGTCATCGGTGCATCATCGATGAAGGTGCATCCACATGCATTATGTCCAAATCTGTATGGAAGAAACTTGGTTCCCCCGAACTCATACCATATTCCATTACCTTAAGAGCTTATGACATATAACCATCCTCTCCTGAAGGGATCTTCCAAAATGTCCCCGTAGAACTCGGGGGCAAGACCATTCTCATCGAAAATGAAGTTATCAATGCCCCACTTGATTATAATATCCTGTTTGGTCGTAGCTACATGTACGCTATGAAGGCAGTTGCCTCTTCTGTCTTTCGAACAATGATGTTCCCCCATAACAGGAAGATCATTACCATTGACTAAGTCTCACATTACGAGCCTAACCCTTCTTCCAACATTGATAACATTCTCCCTCTCATCCACATGAGTCATGACACATACCCACTCATCGAAATGGGTCCCGAAATTTTCAAAGACCCATCATTGTTAGGAACTTACCATGGTGCACCACCGCTCCTTCATCCTTCCAATCAAGTATGCATCGTATCATCCAACCAAACTGACATAGAGGATAGCCTTTCTCCTAGGGAGGCTTCTATCATATTTGATGTCCCACTAGTCACAGAGCTCCCCCCTCACGAGCCTCCTGTGAACTTGTCGACTCCACCAGTCCATGATTTCACCTCTCCCCAAGGTCATATCCCAGTTTGGGAGATAGTTCCCCAAGCCATCACTCAAATCCCCTTCTTCTACCCTCCACCTGGCATGCAAGATTTCCAAGTAGCCGCAATGCTTACCCTCCCTAATATGGTGTTAGAAATTCCAGTTTAGTATTTACATCCACCAAAGATGGTCCCTCAACCATCCCTTCCCCCCCAAATGGAAGGAATCCCAATGAAAATTCCCATACTCACTCCCACCATACACTCTACACCCCCACTCACTACCCTCCCTGCCACAGCTGGGGGTAGGCGAAAGAAGAAGGAGCCCACAACTCCACTTCCCCCACGCATCCAACCTCCTTGCGTGCTATGTGAGAAANCATACCCACTCATCGAAATGGGTCCCGAAATTTTCAAAGACCCATCATTGTTAGGAACTTACCATGGTGCACCACCGCTCCTTCATCCTTCCAATCAAGTATGCATCGTATCATCCAACCAAACTGACATAGAGGATAGCCTTTCTCCTAGGGAGGCTTCTATCATATTTGATGTCCCACTAGTCACAGAGCTCCCCCCTCACGAGCCTCCTGTGAACTTGTCGACTCCACCAGTCCATGATTTCACCTCTCCCCAAGGTCATATCCCAGTTTGGGAGATAGTTCCCCAAGCCATCACTCAAATCCCCTTCTTCTACCCTCCACCTGGCATGCAAGATTTCCAAGTAGCCGCAATGCTTACCCTCCCTAATATGGTGTTAGCAATTCCAGTTTAGTATTTACATCCACCAAAGATGGTCCCTCAACCATCCCTTCCCCCCCAAATGGAAGGAATCCCAATGAAAATTCCCATACTCACTCCCACCATACCCTCTACACCCCCACTCACTACCCTCCCTGCCACAGCTGGGGGTAGGCGAAAGAAGAAGGAGCCCACAACTCCACTTCCCCCACGCATCCAACCTCCTTGCGTGCTATGTGAGAAAGATGGACACCAAACCAACAACTACCCATCTCTACCTGAGTTACAGAACCTGATTCCACTCAATCAAACATTGTCAATGCTCGCCACTGTAGCAAGTACTGCCACCACCGCCCCTCACTCAAGTAGTAAAGGGATGCAAACCAAATTTGCTTGTGATATATGTTCAGAATATGGCCATTATACACACCATTTCCCAGCATTGTTGTACTTCCAACAGATGTTAGTCGCAGTACGCCAAAGCTTCCAGAACGAACCCAATCCAGCTACATCATCCCTACCAAAAATCACTAACATCCATTGTGTCACAACTTCAGTCAATGAATGTATGAGATGCCCTTTCTCTCTATGTGAATCCTTAGATCATTTTACATACCAATGTCCTATGATCATTGAATATAGGCAACACCAATTGACCCTGATTCAAAACCCTACAAAATCGATGGTCGACCTTACCTCGTCACTAGAAATTATTCATATCATTTCTCCTGAACCCGAGGCACTCTCGACGCCTCCATGGTTCTTGGATGACTTATCCAAGGATTCACCCCCAAATCCCCCCAATTCTCCCACTAATTTACCTACGGAAATTTCAAACCCAACTACCACTAGTACTCCTCAGTACTTCGATATTTGGTTTATGTTGAGCGAACCATAAAAATCTCATTGCATTGTTCCCCCTGCTTCTTCATCACCAGGAGACAACCACACAACGATAGTCATTGATATCACTCCTTACGAACTTTTGTATTCCTACCAATTCCACTGTGACGAGGACATACTCGAAGAGTTAAACACCCCTGACTACTCTTGGGATGCACTACACCACCGAGCACTCTTCTTTCCACAAGAAGCCTCCATGCCTCCTAACCAACACCCCATATACATGGTCGAAACCAAGGATTTTATCCCATCAGGGCATATCGACTGGTTCAACAACCCCATTCCTGCCCCTGATGCGTTTGAAGAAGGCAACATGGCCAACATTTCCCCAACCATCAAAATNAGCAAGTACTGCCACCACCGCCCCTCACTCAAGTAGTAAAGGGCTGCGAACCAAATTTGCTTGTGATATATGTTCAGAATATGTCCATTATACACACCATTGCCCAGCATTGTTGTGCTTCAAACATATGTTAGTCGCAGTACGCCAAAGCTTCCAGAACGAACCCAATCCAGCTACATCATCCCTACCAAAAATCACTAACATCCATTATGTCACAACTTCAGTCAATGAATGTATGAGATGCCCTTTCTCTCTATGTGAATCCTTAGATCATTTTACATACCAATGTCCTATGATCATTGAATATAGGCAACACCAATTGACCCTGATTCAAAACCCTACAAAATCGATGGTCGACCTTACCTCGTCACTAGAAATTATTCATATCATTTCTCCTGAACCCGAGGCACTCTCGATGCCTCCATGGTTCTTGGATGACTTATCCGAGGATTCACCCCCAAATCCCCCCAATTCTCCCACTAATTTACCTACGGAAATTTCACACCCAACTACCACTGGTACTCCTCAGTACTTCGATATTTGGTTTATGTCAAGAGAACCATAAAAATATCATTGCATTGTTCCCCCTGCTTCTTCATCACCAGGAGACAACCACACAATGACAATCATTGATATCACTCCTTACGAACTTTTGTATTCCCGCCAATTCCACTGTGACGAGGACATAATCGAAGAGTTAAACCCCCCTGACTACTCTTGGGATGCACTACACCACCGAGCACTCTTCTTTCCACAAGAAGCCTCCATGCCTCCTAACCAACACCCCATGTACATGGTCGAAACCAAGGATTTTATCCCATCAGGGCATATCGACTGGTTCAACAACCCCATTCCTGCCCCTGATGCGTTTGAAGAAGGAAACATGGCCAACATTTCCCCAACCATCAAAATCAACATTTCCATAAAAAATGGAGTCGTCGAGGAAATTACCATTGGCCGCTTGCACTCCTTAAGAAATCACCGCCAATAAATCCCTCTTCCAAGAATATCGAGATATTTTTGCCTGGTCATACACATAAATTCCTGGCCTTGATCCCTCTATCGTCGAACATCGCATCGACACCTGGCCTAACATTACACCAGTTCGTAAAAAACAACGACCGCTACACCCATCCAAAGAAGCGGCCATCAAAGCCGAGATTGACAAATTACACGCGGCTAGGTTCATCTACCCCATCGCCTATACATCATGGGTTTCCAACCCTGTACCCGTTAACAAAAAACAGAGCACTATCCGCGTCTGCACGGACTTTCATGATCTCAATCACACATGTCCCAAAGACAACTTTCCAACGCCTTTCATCGATCAAATTATCGACGAATGCACAAGCCACGAGGCTCTATCCTTCATGGAAAATTTCTTTGGTTATAATCAAATCCAAATCCACCCAGCCGATCAATACAAAAATACATTCACTACCCCTTGGGGTACTTTTGCATATCGTGTCATGCCTTTTGTCTTAAAGAATGATGGTGCAACTTTCCAACGAGCTATGACATACATTTTTCACGATCTGGCTCATATCATCCTTACATACTTGGATGACCTCACAACTCGATCCAAGAAATGCACCCAACATCTTGATGATTTATTGATCATCTTCCAACGCTGTCGTCAGTACAACATCCACTTGAACCCCCTCAAGTGCATGTTCTACGTCACTGCGGGGCACCTCCTCAGATTCATCGTTTCCCAAAGCGGTATTACTGTGGACCCCATCAAAGTCCAAACCATCACATAAATTCCACCTCCCTGGAATTTACGTCAACTCTAGAGCCTACAAGGAAAAACTAACTTTCTACGCTGATTTGTCCCAGACTACGCCACTCAAGCACATGGTTTCCTTCCCTTACTATGCCATGACATCCCATTTCACTGGGATGAACATACCCAAAAATCATTTGATGATCTTAAAATGACGCTATCTAATGCCCCTTTAATTAGTTCACCCAACTATAATTGCGACTATATCCTCTACATATCAGCCTCAGCTGTCTCAGTAGCAGGAGTTCTTGTTCAAATCGGAGATGACGATCGTGAGCATGTCATTTACTACGTTAGTAAAAACCTCTCAGGGACACCACTGAAGTATAAACATGAAGAGAAACTATCCCTTGTAGTCATCCTCGCAGTCAAGAAACTGCATCATTACATTTTGCTTCACACAACTAAGGTTGTAGCAGATTCCAACCCAATGCAATACTTGCTCAGTCGTCGGAAAATTAATGAAAATTTTTCCCAATGGATTGTTATCCTTTAGGAGTACGATCTTGAATTTTCAACACCCAAGAGCAAGAAAGCTTTCATCCTCGCCAAACTTGTCACAACCTTCCCCTCCGATACTACCAGTGCCCCCGTCAATACTGACTTCTGCGACGAACATCTCTTTTACATCACTTCGGATGATCCTTGGTATGGTGACCTCGTCGTCTACCTCCGAACCCAAAATTTCGGTAACCACCTCTCACGAGATGATCGTCGTCGTATTCACCACTAGGCCCCCTGCTATCTCCTCATCAAATATATCTTATACCGGCGAGGGGTCAACACCATACTTCGTCGATGCTTGGCTATTGACGAGGCCGATAGAGTCTTGAACAACTACCATAGCGGCGCATGTGGGGGTCATTTTTCGGGAATGTCCACTACTCAAAAAATCATCCAAGCAGGTTATTTTTTGCCTACATTGTTTCACGATTGCATCCATGCCGTGAAGTGATGTGAGAAATGTCAGTTTTATTCCAACAAAGAATGAATACCACCTGCTCTTCTTCACCCAGTCATTATTGTCGGACCCTTCTGTAAATGGGGCATCGACTTCATGACTTGTAATCCCCCATCTAGCAATGGACACAAATACATTGTTTTCGCAGTCGATTACATCACAAAATGGGTAGAAGTTATGCCCACCTTCAACAACACTGCTGACACTACAACATGTTTTTTCTTTAATCACGTGATATCCAGCTTCGACGTACCACTCCAACTAGTTTCCAATCATGGAAAACACTTCAAGAATGAGATTTTCATCGAACTCTCATCTCGGTTAGGATTCTCCCACGAGTTTGCCTCACCATATTACCCTTAGTCTAATGGACAGGTNTGGTCATACACATAAATTCCTGGCCTTGATCCCTCTATCGTCGAACATCGCATCGACACCTGGCCTAACATTACACCAGTTCGTAAAAAACAACGACCGCTACACCCATCCAAAGCAGCGGCCATCAAAGCCGAGATTGACAAATTACACGCGGCTGGGTTCATCTACCCCATCGCCTATACATCATGGGTTTCCAACCCTGTACCCGTTAACAAAAAACAGGGAACTATCCGCGTCTGCACGGAATTTCACGATCTCAATCACGCATGTCCCAAAGACAACTTTCCAACGCCTTTCATCGATCAAATTATCGACGAATGCACAAGCCACGAGGCTCTATCCTTCATGGACAATTTCTTTGGTTATAATCAAATCCAAATCCACCCAGCCGATCAATACAAAACTGCATTCACTACCCCTTGGGGTACTTTTGCATATCGTGTCATGCTTTTTGTCTTAAAGAATGATGGTGCAACTTTCCAACGAGCTATGACATACATTTTTCACGATCTGGCTCATATCATCCTTACATACTTGGATGACCTCACAACCCGATCCAAGAAATGCACCCAACATCTTGATGATTTATTGATCATGTTCCAACGGTGTCGTCAGTACAACATCCACTTGAACCCCCTCAAGTGCATGTTCTACGTCACTGCGGGGCACCTCCTCGGATTCATCATTTCCCAAAGCGGTATTACCGTGGACCCCATCAAAGTCCAAACCATCACATAAATTCCACCTCCCTGGAATTTACGTCAACTCCAGAGCCTATAAGGAAAAAATAACTTTCTACGGTGATTTGTCCCAGACTACGCCACTCAAGCACATGGTTTCCTTCGCTTACTATGCCATGACATCCCATTTCACTGGGATGAACATACCCAAAAATCATTTGATGATCTTAAAATGACGCTATCTAATGCCCCTTTAATTAGTTCACCCAACTATAATTGTGACTATATCCTCTACATATCAGCCTCAGCTGTCTCAGTAGCAGGAGTTCTTGTTCAAATCGGAGATGACGATCGTGAGCATGTCATTTACTACGTTAGTAAAAACCTCTCAGGGACACCACTGAAGTATAAACATGAAGAGAAACTATCCCTTGTAGTCATCCTCGCAGTCAAGAAACTGCATCATTACATTTTGCTTCACACAACTAAGGTTGTAGCAGATTCCAACCCAATGCAATACTTGCTCAGTCGTCGGAAAATTAATGAAAATTTTTCCCAATGGATTGTTATCCTTTAGGAGTACGATCTTGAATTTTCAACACCCAAGAGCAAGAAAGCTTTCATCCTCGCCAAACTTGTCACAACCTTCCCCTCCGATACTACCAGTGCCCCCGTCAATACTGACTTCTGCGACGAACATCTCTTTTACATCACTTCGGATGATCCTTGGTATGGTGACCTCGTCGTCTACCTCCGAACCCAAAATTTCGGTAACCACCTCTCACGAGATGATCGTCGTCGTATTCACCACTAGGCCCCCTGCTATCTCCTCATCAAATATATCTTATACCGGCGAGGGGTCAACACCATACTTCGTCGATGCTTGGCTATTGACGAGGCCGATAGAGTCTTGAACAACTACCATAGCGGCGCATGTGGGGGTCATTTTTCGGGAATGTCCACTACTCAAAAAATCATCCAAGCAGGTTATTTTTTGCCTACATTGTTTCACGATTGCATCCATGCCGTGAAGTGATGTGAGAAATGTCAGTTTTATTCCAACAAAGAATGAATACCACCTGCTCTTCTTCACCCAGTCATTATTGTCGGACCCTTCTGTAAATGGGGCATCGACTTCATGACTTGTAATCCCCCATCTAGCAATGGACACAAATACATTGTTTTCGCAGTCGATTACATCACAAAATGGGTAGAAGTTATGCCCACCTTCAACAACACTGCTGACACTACAACATGTTTTTTCTTTAATCACGTGATATCCAGCTTCGACGTACCACTCCAACTAGTTTCCAATCATGGAAAACACTTCAAGAATGAGATTTTCATCGAACTCTCATCTCGGTTAGGATTCTCCCACGAGTTTGCCTCACCATATTACCCTTAGTCTAATGGACAGGTTGAAGCAGTTAGCAAGGTCCTCAATACCATGTTACAGTGCATGATTAATAAACATAAGACCAATTGTCATCATATGCTATTTTCCGTGCTATGGGCTTACCGTACGACCATGAAAATGGCCACTAGTTTCACACTATTTCATCTAGTCCACGGGGTTGAAGCCACTCTTCCCATTGAGTGCGAAATTCCCACCTTACACACCGCAATTGAGCTATTACCCGACACTGCTCCAATGGAGCAACGCTTGCTGAACTTAGAGTCCCTGGATGAAGATCGTCGATCTTCATTACAGAACAATGAAGCAGCCAAAAAATGGTCAAAGGCCACCTTTGATTTCCATGTCAACCTTTTCTCATTTCCCGAAGGTGATCTCATCCTTTCTTACGATATCGCTCATGATACCTTCGGTCATGGAAAATTCGAGTCACTATGGCATGTCTCCTACATTATCCAACATTGCCTCACCAAAGGTGCATACATCCTGGCCTCTCCCAAAGGCCTCGCCCTCAAAGAACCCGTCAATGAGTTATACTTAAATAAATTTTATGCCTAAGCGTAGCCATTCTACTTTAGGTTATTTCTTTTATAGCGTTTTTAATCTTTTTTCCATCCCTCAAGTCTAAACTATCATTTGTGCTAATTGATGGATGCTTCCTCCACCGACCTACCACATCGGTTACACCGACGACGCCAACCATTGGACATAAAATCTCACTTCGGTAGCTTGGGCCCTCTATACCCCCTCACATGAAATGCTCCACTCTAGCAGCAAATGTTTGGGTTTAGAAACCAACAAACAAGCCGAATACACTGCCGTCATTGACCTCCTTGTCAATGCCCATCATCATCGTATTTGTCACCTTAGTGTCTTTCTCGAATCTCAACTAGTCGTCCTCCAGCTCAACAATGTGTACCGTGTCCACGATCCTTGCCTCTTTTGCAAATACCTGCAAGTTAGAATTTTATCTCGACATTTTGATTTCATTACATTTACACATATTCCAAGACAATTGAATCAAATTACAAATAAATTAGCTAACATGGTGTTAGATTGGCATATATCACATCAATATACCTCTACACATACATAAAACTATCAAAAACCTGTCACAACATATATAGATTAGACATCATCAACACATTAAAAAACACATGTAAACATCACATAGACCCCAAAATGTATACTCATAGATATATAAATCAGTCCGTAATGCCATAAAAAATGTTTACGTACAAATATACAAACATCTGTAGGCCAGTGAAGCACCTCGGTACAAAATTAGTGCCACTACACAAAAATGGGCTCACCAGCCTATATACAAAAATAAAAAAATACATAGAGAACCACTCAAGGTGCCTCTAAAGCACCACCTCCTGCCCCTCCCTTAGGCGGCGGTCCCCCACCCACTACTGGTCACTTCAAACTGGGAGGTAACCGTCCGGTCATCGCAACACTTGCTACTATTGCTAGCTGCACCACGGCCCGCCATGTCGGTGGAACTCCCACACACTACTCTAGGATGCCCTCATGCTGGATGCACGAGTACATGCCCTCAGGCACACCCTGTAGCACCACCTCGAGGAGGCGGCGAAGATCCTCAAAATCTCCTCTGGCATCCGTTAGAGGAGCATGCGATGGCCCGACACCTGGGTCATCAAAACAATGTCTCCGCGCTGCTCTCTCATCATCAGCTGGTCTCGCCTCGACGTCCTCACGCCGATGTCTCTATCCTACCCGTGACCCTCCCCATGACGGTCTCCCCAGCTCCTGGCAAGCCGATGCTCTCAATAGCTCAACCTCACGCCCGCGAGGTCCCAGATCTGCACATACAAAACAACCAAACGATAGTATCAACATCTATACAAAATACACATGTCATGCTATCTAAAAAATCAACATATCAAACTCATAAACATACCTTGGTACCTCCAGCCCAAAGCTGCTAACGACACGTCCATAGGTAACACCGGCTCCGCCAATAGGAGCATTCCCTGAAAAGGGAGCCCAGTCAAAAAGTATATGTCCTCCACCGCAGTGAAGGCGATCTGCTCTCCCTGCACCATAAAGAAATGCAGGTTTGGACTCCACATATGGATAAGAAACTATAGAAGATACTCCTATGTCCATATCAACGGGCACTCGAAAAACTTCAGCATCCCATAGGCTGCCAAAGTGGCATGAACCCCTAGCTCCTCAATAGCCACAACATCCCTCAGCTGGGACCAATCCTGCTCTCACCATCCGACTGGCATCGTGCCAAATGATCGTCTGCAGCCACATAATACAATCCTAGGTCATCCATATTGACCATAAAAAACATTAAAAAGACAGGTTTTACACTCGTTAGCCTTGCCCCCAAGGCTTGCCTTTTCACCCCATAGGCGCGCACATATGCCCACCTTTTCACCCCATAGGCACGCACGTATGCACGCCTGTTCACCCCATAGGCGCGCACTCAGGTGCGCTTGTCCATCCCATAGGCGTGCATGCATGCATGCCTACTCACCCTACAGGGGCACCTTCATGTGCCCCTACTCACCCTATAGGGGCACCTCCATGTGCCCCTGTCACGAACACAAGCGTGCATCAAAGCACGCTTGTCCACTACACAACCATGCACCCATGCACGACTGTGGAACAAACAGGCGCGCATATCATGTGTGCCTTTGTCCGCCCTATGGGCACCCCCATGCGCGACTATCCAGATAACAGGCGTGCATATTTCTGGATCGTCCGTGAACTTGGGGTCCCACACCCATAAAACCCCCTGTACGACTCTCTGTACAAACCTTGCCCAGAAATGGAAAACCTACTTCTATGCAGGATGATAAGACTACTAACCTGAAGCTCGTTAGTCCTGAATCGACTGCCTCGTTCTCCCGGAATCTCCAAATCTCCTCTGAATACCTCTCGTCCAATCACTCTGGCAACAAGTACAAATGAGGTGGCAATGTGGGCCTTACAACTATATATAGACCTTTCCTCCAAACTTCCAATCACCATTTCGGGAGCTCCGGGTGTCCGTTCTTCGATCTATCTTTAGCCACGGGATCAACATCCCATCATCTACATCAAGATAGTCCCCGGGCCATTTTTTATCTTTAGCCTTGGGGCACCATTTTTTTCATACCTTGTCCAGGTACGCATGCTCATGTTCAAAATGATCAAATAAATGCTTGTATGTTCGATTCTCTTCAGATATTGTTCACGTCAGGTATTTGGTTTTCATGTGTTCAGATACTTGGTCTTGATACATCAACACATCCCCTTCAGGTATATAATAAACACTGGCATGCAATCATTCCCTCTGAATCTCAATTGCATCTCCAGTCACACACTCTGACATTTGCCTCTAGGATCCCCATCTCCGGCTTTGCAGTACCAACACCTACATTGTATCTTAAGTACTGTCACTCGGTAGCACTCTCCTCCACATGAGTTGTCCCATTCATAGCACCCTTTTGCACTTTGACACTCATGTTGTTTTTCAACCCTTTAGGGATGGGAGTCCTGATAGTCTTACATCATGTAGTAAATCGACCACATACTCCTTCTCATCATTTTGCTAGCTTTCCCACTGGACTTCCAGATTATCTCTTCAAGGTTCTATCTTGACTACACCTCCACAGTATCATGAACCCTCCATTTCATCCACAATCAGTTTGCCCCTCTACAAATTTCCCTTCATTTCACCTACCTCATACAGAAACCCACCCGTGGGGCCCTCACCCTCCACCAGTTCTCCAAGCAAATTGTGCCCTAACTGGCCCAACCATATTACATTGGGGCACCCGTTTCTGTATTTGTACACTCATCCCAAATTATTCTTTATTTATTTGGTACATTGTAAAAAGCCTTTGTTTCCAGCATTTACATGTCTTTTTGTCATCCCCTTTGGCGATCTTCTTTCCTTTTTTGGAAAACGTAACCCACGTCGCCCTTGGTTGGGGAACTCCTCATCATCTACCCCTGTTGACATCGTCCATATACTCTGAGTATCCCACATGTCACTTACCTCTGCCCTCTAAGTTTGTTCACTTTGTCCCGCCTCTGGCACAACTTATACCCTGCCTTGCTGTCCCCCTGACACTCGACCTAGTTGAACGGTTGCGGCCACTTATACCTCACACATACCCCCAACCAAGGGCAGTCTTGAGTCTCCATACATCTTGATTTCTTCCATGTACCTCCTGAGTTCCTAACCTCACCTAGTAGATTTCACAAAGCTCTTTTCTTCTCGGAGTCATGTCCCCCTTTTTGTCGACATCAACATAGTTTCCAGAAGGGCGATCGTATCTTGACTCTCATTACCTTTTCAATGAGAGGTCTCGGATGGCATAGGGAGAACCACAATTTCTCCCTGCTGTCGTTGACCCCCGTAACATTCGAATTCAACACTTTCTCATGTTACAGTGGGTCTTACTTTGCGACTATTGCAGTTGTTTCTTATATTTTTCAAAGACCTTTGAACTTGGCTGGGCTATCAATGCCTATAGAATCCGTGATACTTCTTACAGATGTCATTTCCTACTGTTCAGAGTATGTTCCTCTACAAAATTGTCTGTTGCCTTTATCACGACTGCCCTCAAGGGCGTTGCAGTTGTCTGCATCAACACACCATTCCTTTTTGAGTTACATGACATGAGCATGGGGCATGCCCGCCTCGTTTATACACAGTTTATTTTTACACACCTTATGAAAGGTTGAGTTCTACAGGTTCCCTTCTCCCTCCAATGGGTAACTCTTGACAATCCCACTATCAATTTTTCTTCCAATGACACTCTCAGTAGAAGAAACATTGATGGATTTCGGCTATACATATGCTCCTAACCTCATCCATCAGGGGGCATCTATTATCACTGAAATTTCGTCTGCAAATGGTTACAAGAATTCAGCATCTCCAAACAGTTATGAGGTCACCCATGGACCAAAATTACCACAAAATCATTTCCAAAGGGTCAAAAAATATACAACNCGCAACACCTGCTACTATTGCTAGCTGCACCATGGCCCGCCATGTCGGTGGAACTCCCACACACTACTCTAGGATGCCCTCATGCTGGATGCACGAGTACATGCCCTCAGGAACACCCTATAGCACCGCCTCGAGGAGGTGGCGAAGATCCTCAAAATCTCCTCCGACATCCGTTAGAGGAGCATGCGATGGCCCGACACTTGGGTCATCAAAACAATGTCTCCGCGCTGCTCTCTCATCATCAGCTGGTCTCGCCTCGACGTCCTCACGCTGATGTCTCTATCCTACCCATGACCCTCCCCATGATGGTCTCCCTAGCTCCTGGCAAGCCGACGCTCTCAATATCTCAACCTCACACCCGCGAGGTCCCAGATCTGCACATACAAAACAACCAAACGATAGTATCAACATCTATACAAAATACACATGTCATGCTATCTAAAAAATCAACATATCAAACTCATAAACATACCTTGGTACCTCCAGCCCAAAGCTACTAACGACATGTCCGTAGGTAACACCGGTTCCGCCAATAGGAGCATTCCCTGAAAAGGGAGCCCAGTCAAAAAGTATATGTCCTCCACCGCAGTGAAGACGATCTACTCTCCCTGCACCATAAAGAAATGCAGGTTCGGACTCCACATCCAGATAAGAAACTATAGAAGATACTCCTACGCCCATATCAACGGGCACTCGAAAAACTTCAGCATCCCACAGGCTGCCAAAGTGGCATGAACCCCTAGCTCCTCAATAGCCACGACATCCCTCAGCTGGGACCAATCTTGCTCTCACCAGCCGACTGGCATCGTGCCAAATGATCGCCTGCAGCCACATAATACAATCCTAGGTCATCCATATTGACCATAAAAAACATTAAAAAGACAGGTTTTACACTCGTTAGCCTTGCCCCCAAGGCGCGCCTTTTCACCCCACATGCGCGCACATATGCCCACCTTTTCACCCCATAGGCACGCACGTATGCACGCCTGTTCACCCCATAGGCGCGCACTCAGGTGCGCTTGTCCATCCCATAGGTTTGCATGCATGCATTCCTGCTCACCCTACAGGGGCACCTTCATGTGCCCCTGCTCACCCTATAGGGGCACCTCCATGTGCCCCTGTCACGAACACAAGCGCGCATCAAAGCACGCTTGTCCACTACACAGCCGTGCACCCATCCACGACTATGTAACAAACAGGCGCACATATCATGTGATCCTTTGTCCGCCCTATGGGCATCCCCATGCGCGACTATCCAGATAACAGGCGTGCATATTTCTGGATCATCCGTGAACTTGGGGTCCCACACCCATAAAACCCCCTGTACGACTCTCTGTACAAACCTTGCCCAGAAATGGAAAACCTACTTCTATGCAGGATGATAAGACTACTAACCTGAAGCTCGTTAGTCCTGAATCGACTGCCTCGTTCTCCCGGAATCTCCAAATCTCCTCTGAATACCTCTCGTCCAATCACTCTGGCAACAAGTACAAATGAGGTGGCAATGTGGGCCTTACAACTATATATAGACCTTTCCTCCAAACTTCCAATCACCATTTCGGGAGCTCCGGGTGTCCGTTCTTCGATCTATCTTTAGCCACGGGATCAACATCCCATCATCTACATCAAGATAGTCCCCGGGCCATTTTTTATCTTTAGCCTTGGGGCACCATTTTTTTCATACCTTGTCCAGGTACGCATGCTCATGTTCAAAATGATCAAATAAATGCTTGTATGTTCGATTCTCTTCAGATATTGTTCACGTCAGGTATTTGGTTTTCATGTGTTCAGATACTTGGTCTTGATACATCAACACATCCCCTTCAGGTATATAATAAACACTGGCATGCAATCATTCCCTCTGAATCTCAATTGCATCTCCAGTCACACACTCTGACATTTGCCTCTAGGATCCCCATCTCCGGCTTTGCAGTACCAACACCTACATTGTATCTTAAGTACTGTCACTCGGTAGCACTCTCCTCCACATGAGTTGTCCCATTCATAGCACCCTTTTGCACTTTGACACTCATGTTGTTTTTCAACCCTTTAGGGATGGGAGTCCTGATAGTCTTACATCATGTAGTAAATCGACCACATACTCCTTCTCATCATTTTGCTAGCTTTCCCACTGGACTTCCAGATTATCTCTTCAAGGTTCTATCTTGACTACACCTCCACAGTATCATGAACCCTCCATTTCATCCACAATCAGTTTGCCCCTCTACAAATTTCCCTTCATTTCACCTACCTCATACAGAAACCCACCCGTGGGGCCCTCACCCTCCACCAGTTCTCCAAGCAAATTGTGCCCTAACTGGCCCAACCATATTACATTGGGGCACCCGTTTCTGTATTTGTACACTCATCCCAAATTATTCTTTATTTATTTGGTACATTGTAAAAAGCCTTTGTTTCCAGCATTTACATGTCTTTTTGTCATCCCCTTTGGCGATCTTCTTTCCTTTTTTGGAAAACGTAACCCACGTCGCCCTTGGTTGGGGAACTCCTCATCATCTACCCCTGTTGACATCGTCCATATACTCTGAGTATCCCACATGTCACTTACCTCTGCCCTCTAAGTTTGTTCACTTTGTCCCGCCTCTGGCACAACTTATACCCTGCCTTGCTGTCCCCCTGACACTCGACCTAGTTGAACGGTTGCGGCCACTTATACCTCACACATACCCCCAACCAAGGGCAGTCTTGAGTCTCCATACATCTTGATTTCTTCCATGTACCTCCTGAGTTCCTAACCTCACCTAGTAGATTTCACAAAGCTCTTTTCTTCTCGGAGTCATGTCCCCCTTTTTGTCGACATCAACATAGTTTCCAGAAGGGCGATCGTATCTTGACTCTCATTACCTTTTCAATGAGAGGTCTCGGATGGCATAGGGAGAACCACAATTTCTCCCTGCTGTCGTTGACCCCCGTAACATTCGAATTCAACACTTTCTCATGTTACAGTGGGTCTTACTTTGCGACTATTGCAGTTGTTTCTTATATTTTTCAAAGACCTTTGAACTTGGCTGGGCTATCAATGCCTATAGAATCCGTGATACTTCTTACAGATGTCATTTCCTACTGTTCAGAGTATGTTCCTCTACAAAATTGTCTGTTGCCTTTATCACGACTGCCCTCAAGGGCGTTGCAGTTGTCTGCATCAACACACCATTCCTTTTTGAGTTACATGACATGAGCATGGGGCATGCCCGCCTCGTTTATACACAGTTTATTTTTACACACCTTATGAAAGGTTGAGTTCTACAGGTTCCCTTCTCCCTCCAATGGGTAACTCTTGACAATCCCACTATCAATTTTTCTTCCAATGACACTCTCAGTAGAAGAAACATTGATGGATTTCGGCTATACATATGCTCCTAACCTCATCCATCAGGGGGCATCTATTATCACTGAAATTTCGTCTGCAAATGGTTACAAGAATTCAGCATCTCCAAACAGTTATGAGGTCACCCATGGACCAAAATTACCACAAAATCATTTCCAAAGGGTCAAAAAATATACAAC
>JZKD02S2055626.1:66787-99364 GCA_000966675.3 Picea glauca | reverse complement strand
TTTTTTTTGTCTTGTGTTTCTACTAGAAATGTCTTCGTCAAGCTATGTATGTCTTTTTTGAACAAAATTATATATCAATATAATGAGAATTTTTCTTTTGGAAAACTAAGTTTTGATACCACTTTTTAATACCCGAATCCAACATGGACAAGTTACATGGGTTGTCATTTAGTAGGATTTCCTTTCCTTAATGCAATGTGAAACTTTCCATGCATAAAAAGTTATTTTTATACTGATGCTAAACCTTACCTGCAGAAATATTATTTTTATAGTGATTTAAACAAAACTTCTACATTAACAAGTGTTGCATGGCAGCATAGTCCCTGCCAGGTTGGGATAGGAGTAAATGCGACCTAGTATAGACACATGACTGGAAAGTTGAAATACACGTGGTTTGCATGCGACCTAGTAGAAAGAATAGAGCATTACCGAATTAGATATCTTTAAAACAAGGGCTCCTGGACACAAGAAATTGAAATTTATGAAATTATAGGTTCCTGGACAACATAAATTATACATACAAAAAATGTAATTTTATAGATTAGATATTTAGTTAATACATTGGAAATATGTACTTTTATAATGTGTCGCAGGTTGTCGGGATGGTGGGGTCAAAATTGGGCTTTGATGTTCCGTGCCCTAGAAATAGCACGGACAATTCCACGACACAGAAACTGAGAAGCGGAGTTGCAGACTATAGAAATTTATCAAAAAATTATAAATTATAGATATGAAATATGTACTTTTATAAAATAGATATTTAGTTCTATACATACAAATTTTTTACATTTATAAAGTATGGGGATGATATTTTATAGAGCATGCACAAATCCCTCATTTCATACTTAGCCAGTTTTTGCATCGTGGGTTCTTGGGCTAGCGGGCTCAAAATTGGGCTTCAGATTTTCCATGCACTACAAATAGGACAGTTCTGCGATATACAAAATGAGATGCGGAGTTGCAGACTATAGAAATTTACTAGAAATCAATAGTGTCTGTTGCATATCTTTGGAAATTACATGAACATTTAAAAGCATATAATAGAATAGTAATAACGTCTGTTACATAGGTTCATGGAGAAAAATACGAAAAAATTTACTCTGTGCCCTACAAATAGGACGGATAGTTCCACGATATATTTGCATCGCGGGTTCTCGGGCTGGCGTGCTCAAAATTGGGCTTCAGATTTTCTATGCGCTACAAATAGGACAGTTCCGCGATATACAAAATGAAACGCGAAGTTGCGGACTATATAAATTTACCAAAAATTAATAACGTTTGTTACATATCTCTGGAAATTACATGAACATTTAAAATCATATAATAGAATAGTAATAACGTCTGTTACATAGGTTTCACGATATACAAAATGAAACGCCAAGTTGCAGACTATAGAAATTTACCTAAAATTAATAATGTCTGTTACATATCTCTGGAAATTACATGAACATTTAAAATAATATAATAGAATAGTAATAACGTCTGTTACATAGGTTCGTGGAGAAAAATACAAACAAAATTAGCATTCCCGAATTAGTTTTCTTCAAAACAAAGGCTTTTCTTGGACAAAAAAAATATAGCATTGCCGAATTAGTTTTCTTTGCACACATTTTGTAGAGCATGCACAGAGCCGTCATTCCATACTTAGGCAGTTTTTGGATCGCGGGTTCTCGGGCTGGCGGGCAAAGGGTTCTGGACATAAGAGAAATCGAAATCTATCAAACTATAGGTTCCTGGACACCCAAAAAGTTAGGATACAATAGAATAGCAAGAACGTCGTCGAAGACAAAAAAATTAGGCAGAAGAAATGTAGTAGATCCGAATTAGTTTTGTTTGGAACAAACAAGAAAGCTTCTCGGAAACCCAAAACTTAGTATATAGCAAAGGCATTGTCGAATGATTTTTCTTTGGAATTTATCAAAAATTAACAATGTCTGATACATGTTTTTGGAAATTTAAATGCATTTGTCATATAGACTGGGATTGGGGCTGCCGCGGACCATAAAAATAAATAAGTACAAGAATTAGTAACGTCGAAAAAAGAAGTGCATGATGGTAGAGAGGAAGACCTGAAAATAAGAAATTGGAAGTTATGAGTCTTTGGTTACAACTTTCTATTTAAAGAGGTCATAAGTGGATTGATAAAGAAAAGAAGATGAAAACATGGAGTTAAAATGGATTGATAAAGAAAACAAGATGCTAGTATAGACTTACTATGAAGCCGATGCGTTTTTGTTGTTATCGTTGATGGTTAGTATAGTCTCGTTGAGCGGTTGTAGCCCTTCCTGGATGAGGCAGTCCATTCCCTGTTGGAACCATTCTTCGATGTAGCTTTTCATGGGGGCCATGTTGATTTCTTCCCGGATTACAATGTTGTAAAGGTCGTTTTCTAATTTCCTTAGATCCATTGAAATACTATGCAGACTTTGTTCAATTTCATCATTGTGTGCTGCATAGTCTAGTACCCAGCACTCATGCTCATCTAGACGATGTTCAACTATGCCGTAAAACTTTTCTAAAGACAACCTCTTTAAATTATCAACTTGTTCCTGGAAGGGTTCGTTCGTGATTGACAAGGATTTGAGAATTAAGTTTGGATCTTGAACTTTGTTGGTAGTTCTGGCTAAGTCCATCTGGAGAAGGCTTGTGAATAAATCTTCCTTTTCTAAAATGACTTGTTTGCATGACTTGACAATGAGCTCAAGGTTGTTAAATTTCTTTTTCCAACATGTTTTTACTTTTTTGGTCCGCATTGGGGAGGGGAGTTTCTCTTGTCTTATTTTCTGTTCCGATGTGTTGATGGCATAGTTGGAAAAATGGGCTAGCACCTAATCACATAAATGTTGTTCATTTTTTGAATTGGCCTCCAAATGTTACAGGAAATCATTGGCCTTCATTTCGAAGGAAACTACATTTTGCGATGTTTCCCAGGCTTCAGTAACTAGAGGCATTCTTTTGTTGATGTTATTGTCTACAGGGGATCTAGAGCATGAAAGGAGGGTAGAGGATACTTTCGTCTTGTCTACAGTGGTAGAAGGTATGATTTTTGCCAAAGGATTGGCAAATTCTGAGCTTGCAATGAAAGCCTGCTCAAATTTGTTGAGGCGGTATTTAAGATTGGCATTTTCTGTCTCAATTCCTCCAATGGAATAATGAAGAAATTCACTGGTTACCTAGTGAAATGAGGAGATTTCGGACAACCACATTTCCCTAAAGTTAATCTCTATGCGAGATTTTCCTTTCCTGTTTGTTACATCTCTCTTTTCAATGACCATTGTTTTAAATTGGCTGTCAAAAATAGAGCTCTGAATTACAAAGGATTCATCTACATAAAAAAAGTCGGTGTCAGATATCTCCACTGCAGACGAGCCAATTTTCTGCATGTGGCCAGTTTCAATATCAAGCTGCAGTTTTCCACTTTCAATTTCGGGTTCTTCCGCCTGCCCTGCATTGTTTTTTCTCTTCTTCATCAATGGAATTTTGTGAGAACTATCAATATTTATGCGAGCAGGGTTCTTATCTCCTCCTCCGCTGGAAGATTTCTGGGTTTCTTTCTTACTAGGGTGGACCATTGAAGAAATGCTCCGTGATGTCATGCTCTTGTGAGTGATGGCGGGGGACTGGGCACTCTTCTCACCAGATACTTTTCCATGTTGTTTGTAGAATCCAGTTGTGCTTTGCAATGTCTATGCTTCACAATTTGCAGAAGCATTATTGTTGTCGACACTGTCCTTGTGTTAGGTCAGGTGTCTATGGTTAAAACAACTATTAAAGCCAACAACCAGTAAATGTTCCTGAAAAATGCCATCAGGGTCGAACCCTTTTAGCCTTTCACCGTACGTTAGGTTCCATTTCCTGAAAAGTGCGGTAAATTTGTCAATCTTGTTGATGTTTCTGCACACGAAGTCTCCGACTTTCCAGAGCAAAGGAATGAACTGTTTTTTTTTCTTGTCATGGAAAAAATGCAACCAATGGTTGTATTGCCTTGCTATTTCTGCAACAAACATCTTGTCCATGATGTGGCATGGAAGGAAGGCAGGATTTTCCTTAGAGCCAAAGACCATGAGGACACTGTGATTTTCCTCTTGCTCAAGTCTGCCCTTCTTGTTCAAAAACTTGGTTGCCTGGCCAGACAACCACGGAGCATCCTTTCCTAACAATAAATCTTTGAAAATTGAGACAAACCCATTAAAAACTTCATAAAAACAATGGGATCCCTTGTTCCTCCACAAGGCCTCGTACTAGAATGTTACTGGGTTCAATCCATAGTTTATTTTATTGGAAAGAGAAATTTTTGGAAACGGGCATCAATGGACAATTGCAAAAATCAAGTAGGATGAGTTACCGGCTCCTACCAGCTCCTAGAGCTACAGGGGCCTCTGAGTTGTGTTTTGTTTATTGTTTCTTTGTCCATCTACATGACAAACAAGTGTCGCCTTACCCTGATTGTATCTGCCCCACATACCTGTTACTTTTTACCTGCAACCTGTTGACCCTCGCTTTCAATTTTCCCATTGGCCCATATTCCACCCTTTCTACCTCGATTTTTTCTAGTGGGCCTACTGTCTGGTTACTCAACCATTATTAAATGGATTCGCTGAAAAACCCACTGATGCATCCTTCTGATGAACTCATCTGGAAACAGGTGGGTCTGTTTGACAAACTGAACTCCCTCGAATCCAAGCGGCAGAATTTTCCCTCCAAGCCTTCCCTTTCAAAAAATCCCACTGTTCCAGCTGAGTTCCCTGACGAACTAGCTTCTCCCTCACTGAAGAAAACCCTTGCACCGAAACCCGATCCACTTGCCCCTGACAGGCCCCACCCTGAACAAATCTCCTTTCCCCATCATGCTCGAGATGGCCACCATACCTTTCCAGATGCACACAAAGCTGCTACCCCTCAACGCCGAGCCTCTTGTGGCTGAAAAGTGTGGAAATCTACTAGAAGATCAAAGCGTTTGGTCTTGGGTGATGGTGTGGGCTTCGAAGACCTCTGCATGATGTCTACCTGTGCACTGGTGGGTCATTTCTCCTACAAACGTTTGAGCCCTCAACCACTGGATGAATGGATTAAGAGTAAGTGGTTACCTCTTCTAGGTTATTTACTGGAAGTCTAGTACCTCAAAAAAGGCTGGCTTTGTTTTCATTGTAAATATCCTGAAGACGCCACTCTTTTAATTTCTTCTTTGTGGGTCTACGGTGGAAGTAGCCTCATGCTAAAGTGATGGAGACTAGCTTTCAACCTGGACACTGAGTTCTTCCAACTCAAACATCTCTGGGTGCTTCTCCCAGGCCTTCCACTGCATCTCTGGAACGAAGGAGCCTTGAAAACTGTCGGAAAATCCCTGGGAACGTTCATTTCTCTCGACTCACAGTTTCTCAGTGGTCCTTTGAGGAAAATGGGAAGAGTGTTGGTTGAGATAGACATTACTTCTGGCTTGCCGGAAACATTGGAGATCGAATGGAGAGGGCGAAAACTTATACAGAAACTGGACTATCTCGGGCTCCCTTTCCACTGCAACCTTTGTCGTGAAACTGGCCATCTCCACAGATCTTGATCTGGTAAGTCACCTATCAATCCTTCTGAAGATAGTGATCTACACCTCAACCCTCCTGACTATATGGATGCAAACCCTTCCCTGGTTTACTTGGATTCGCCCCATCGTTTTGTCTCCCTTCTCTTACCTGGGCAGGTTGAAGCTTCGTTGTATAAACTGAACCAACTCTGTCCATCCCTCTTTAAGTCACTTTCTGAAGTCGAGAAGGTATCCATAAATGGATATCCTTGGCTCTCTTCTTCTCGCAGTGGAAGAAATCCCCTACCTGATGTCGAGGCTCCTCTATCTCCAACCCTTACTAACCCCCCAACTCACTGTCTACTTCCTTCTGTTGGTCCTACTGAGATCCCGATATCTCCCCAATATGCACCCTACCTTCCCCCTTCTTTCCCGGCCAAGCTGAAAAATCCTCTTTCCTCATTCATGGACAGGTAGCAAAACCCTCCTTCCTCCCCCACTCAACAAGATGTACCCCCACCGATGCTTCAAGGTTTTATTCAGCTTGAGGAGTATGATGTAAACTTATTGGCAGCGTTGAACTCCTCAGCCTCGTCTATTATCCTTCCAGACAACATCTCCCAGTTACCAGTTTATCAGGGTAAAGAACTCATTACTCCAGCCACAGAGACGGGTACTTCTTCATCACTTCCTTCCAAAAAAGACACAAAATCCTTTGCTTGGTCGCGAGGCATTGGAGCTGAACTCTCCCCTCTCCAGATACAAAGTACCAGAAAGAAAAAGGAGCTATTGAGCTCACAACAATCAACTTCTGTCCTTCCCACTCAGAATGGAAAGGCCCTTAGAGCAATGAAGGCCTTGGCACAATCAAAGTAATGATTGTTCTCTCCTTAAACATTCGAGGGATCAGAGGCCCCCTCAAGGCTGCTTCCTTCTAAAGACTGCTGGAGAAATCAAAGCCGAATATCATCTTTCTCCAGGAGACCCTCACATCTGATCAAATTTCCAGAGAATTCGTGCATCAATTTCGTTCTCATTGGGTCATGGCGGCTGCAAGATCCTTAGGAAACTCCTCCGGCTTGTTAGTGGCTTGGGATCCAGACCTTTTTGAGTTGAGACCCTTCCTGTCGAGGGGGGGCATTCTGTTGATAGGCCGCTACTTAGCTACAAGTCAGGAGGTGGTCTTTCTAAACGTCTACGACCCTTGCTCGAATAAACCGCTTTTCTGGAAGCACCTGGAAGATAGTGGTCTTCTCTCTTTATCGAACCTCATTCTTGGAGGAGATCTAAACATTATTTTGTTGGCAGAAGAACACTGGGGAGGATCCTTCTTGTCGGGTCCTACCGAAGCCTCCTACAGAGAGCTCTTCGCCTCGAACAACCTAATTGATGTCCAACCAATCCGTCTAGTTCCAACATGGAGAAATGGGCGATCGGGTCATGACACCATTGCCAGACATTTGGATCGGTTTCTAGTAGCTGATGCTTTCATGTCTTCTTCAGTTTTTCCAACCTCGTGGGTGGAGTTTCCCTTTGTATTGGATCACGCCCCAATCCTCCTTCAGCTAATGCCCCCTGCGCTTCACCGATTGACCCCCTTCAAGTTTAACCACCATTGGCTTATGTCAGAGGACTACTCTGCCTTATTCCATGGTATCTGGACGAAACCTCGTTTTCTTTCCAAAGACAACCCACAGCGACGTCTTGGATGGAAGCTAAAATTCCTCAAATCAAAATCGAAATCGTGGTATAAGAA
Source organism: Picea glauca (assembly GCA_000966675.3). Classification (NCBI taxonomy): domain Eukaryota; kingdom Viridiplantae; phylum Streptophyta; class Pinopsida; order Pinales; family Pinaceae; genus Picea; species Picea glauca. The sequence continues at coordinate 92,093 of JZKD02S2055626.1, read as the reverse complement.
ATTAAAATTAGCGGAAAAGGCCCGATTACAAAAGCTGGAGTTGGATATTACTAAGCTCATTCTTACATCAACTATTTCCACCTTGTCTGTGGAGGAGATAGCTAGCCTAAAGTCTCTAGAATCTAACAGAGCCTCCATCCTTCGAGAGGAGGAAAATGCGTGGAGATTGCGTAGCCGTGCAACGTGGCTAAAGAGCAGAGATTCAAACTCCAAGTTCTTTCACAAAGTGGCAAGTTATAACAGAAGTAAAAAGACCATTTGGTCACTTGATAGCAACAGGGATGGGATCATTCGAGGGAAGGAAGCGTTAAAGGCCGAGGCAACCACTCATTTTAAACTTCAATACAAAGCTATCAACAACCTAAATATCCTTGAGAAGGCCTCGACAACTAGCCTTTTCCCACATATTATTTCTACAGAAGCTATTACTGATCTATTTAAACCCGTCACACTTTCTGAGCTCAAAGACATTCTGTTACATTTTAAAAAAGAGAGAAGTCCTGGGCCGGATGGTTGGACGACATAATTTTTCATTTTATTTTTTGATCTCGTAGGTGTGGATCTCCTCCAGATGGTGGAAGACTCTCATATCAAAGGAAAGATTTCTGGAAGCCTAAATGCTACATTCCTAGTCCTGATCCCAAAAGAAAACAACTTGCTCTCCTTCAATGACTTCCGACCGATCTCCCTCTGCAACCTCATCTATAAGGTAGTCTCAAAAGTTATCTCTACCCGGATCAATCCCTTCCTTGGAAGGAGTCTATCAGCGAAACAACTTGGATTCTTGAAGGGCAGAAGAATCCAGGATGCTATTGGAGCAGCCCACGAGTGCATCCACAACATCAAGAAGAAAAATTTAAAAGCACTGGTCATGAAGCTCGACCTCAAAAAATATTTTGATAGCATTGATTGGGAGTTTTTGAGGCTTGTGCTACATGATGTTGGTTTTGGAGACAAGCTTACAAATTGGATTCTAGCCTATGTCACTGGTGCTAATTTTGTAGTTATAATCAGTGGAGAGGCTACAAGTTTTTTTAAATGTGAGAGGGGGCTCCATCAGGGATTCCCACTCTCCCCCTATCTTTTTATATTGATCATGGAAGGCCTTAGCCTCCTACTCACCAAAAGCTTCACTGAACACCACATTTCCAGCATTAAGGTTTCAAAGTTCATAAAGATCGTTCACCTTATGTTCATTGACGATTTCCTCCTCATGACGAAAGCTAATCTAGCGGAGTGGTCAGTAATATAGGATGCGCTACTTCTCTTCTGCTATGCTTTGAGACTTTCCATCAATCACTCTAAATCCTCAGTCCATTTCTGGGGACTAACGGAGCCTGAACTTCATAGCTTCAAAGAATCCATTCCCTTCACTTTTATCGACCTGAGTGAAGGTTTCAGGTACCTTGGTTTCCATCTCAAGCTGGGAGCCTCCTCTCCTGATGATTGGTGATGGCTTGTAAAAATTTTTGAAAGAAAAATAGGCTTCTGGTGTAATAAATGGCTTTCACTCGGTGGTCGTCTCACCCTAGTTAAATCAGTGCTGGAAAGCCTTGCGGTTTTCTGGATGACCTTGGAGAGGATTCCAAAAAATATCATCAATACTCTTCGAAGAATCTCTTCCAACTTTCTGTGGAATGGCCATGGGATTAAAGACAGTTTTCACCTCTGCAGTTGGGAGACATTGACAAAACCTCGAAAGGCAAGTGGATGGGGTCTTAAAAACCTCTCCACCTTCAACACTACCCTCCTGGCTAGTTCATTTTGGAGAGTTGTTATTCACGACAACATTTGGCACCGAATCATTATGGAAAAATACCTAGGCTCCCTGTAGCTTTGTGACTGGCTTCGAAAGCCAACCTTTCAACTTAAGAGGGCATCCTCATTCTGGAAGGGCCTGGTCGCTTCCTCTACTGTGATTCTCCATTGGCTCCGATGGAAGACGAGCTTTGACACAGAGATTAAAATCGGAAGGGATAAGATTATTGGGATGGACGACAGCTCGCTTCTCCCTCCGACAATGTGTTCGAAGCTTTTCTCATTAAATTTACTGCACCTAACACAGGTTAGAATTCCTACTGGCACCATCTCTCTTTCGGATAATTGGATGGGAAGCAACGATCTATCTTTTTGTGGATGGTGGGTAATCGATTAGAACCGTTTCACTTCTGCACTAAAAAGCACCGACATCTCCCTTGTAGATGAGCTGAATTCTCTACTGTGGGCAGGAGGGGATGCATCAGGAATCATATCAGTAAATAATATCTATGATGCTCTTCTAAAATGGCTGAATCTCAGAGCCGATTACTCATGGTATCTCCAGGTATGGAAATGGGATGTCCCCCTAAAATACAAACTGTTTGTTTGGCTCACCGGTAAAGAAAAGATTTTATCATGGGATTTGCTCCACCGGAGAGGCTAGGAGGGGCCCAAAATCTGCCCTCTTTGTCGCCGCGCGTCTGAATACATTCACCATCTACTGGTTCACTGTGAGTTCACGAAGGAAGTCTGGAACAGACTGCTCAAACATTTTACTCTTCCTTTGTCTTGGAGCGGAGTCACAATATCAGATTGCTTCAATTAGTGGAACATAAAAAAACTCCTCTTCGATTTGTATGGTTGCCCACGTTTGCTGGAAACTCTGGATTGAACAAAGCAAAGCGTTGTTTGAGGATCGACCTCCTTCCACCCTCGCTGTTTTTTACAGAGTTCTGGCCACCTTCAATTGGCAGCCGTCAACGGTCAAACCTTTCCTCTACAAAGCAATTGATCTTAAGTTGCCTGAAGGGTACACCCTTGCATGCTTTGACGGAGCTGCCCAGTCAAATGGTTTATGCTGTGGGGCTGGAGGTATTTTCAAAACTCATCCGTCGAGAATCACAAAATGATTTCTCAACTGTGGTGCGGGAACAAATACTAAAGTCGAGCTCATGGGGCTTTGGGCTTCCCTCTCACTAGATTCCATTTGGTCTATCAATCACTTACTCGTCCTCGGTGACTCAAGAGTCATTATAGACTGGATTACTCAAAAATCCAAGCTTCATTCATTCCATGTCGAATGGTGGAAGAAAAAAATGTTGGATCTATCCAAAAGATTCACAAACATTAACTTCCAACACATTTCCAGATCATACAATAGCGAGGCAAACGCTCTCTCAAAGAGAGAGATAAATGAGGAGGAAGGAAGACTCTCGATCTTCCATTGCGATAAAGGGATAGAGAGTCCTATTTCCTACATTAGTATCTATTGATCGATGATTGCTGTCCCTCACTACTATGATAGTTGACAGTTTTTTTGATAGCTTCTTGAAAGCGTTTTTAGGTTATTCTTATCTTCCAGTTTTCTCCGCATTGAGGGTCTTGTCCTCAGCTTTGAAGTAGGGCTTCCTTGTATGTATTGGTCGATTCACTTCTTTGTACACCGACCACAGTCTAAAGCTCACTACAGTTTCTTTGTAAATGAATTTATACCATATATAAATTCGAGAAAAAAATTTCATGGAAAAAAAAAGTAGGATGACATATAAAATTTATCTGATTCTTTGAATCGTGACAACTGGGAACAGAGCTCAATGGAAATTATCTTCCCCCAATTGAAAATGTATTGTTCCTTGACTGTGAAATACAAAATATAAATAATGATATGAGAAATGCTTGCCATGGATGCCTGTCCCCTTATTCTTGTAAAGAACCAAGCAATTTCCCGGAATGGATTTCTAAAGGAACTTACCTTCAACCTTGTGATATCTTCAGGAATTGTTGTCGGGTCTTCGAGGAAGTCAGCTAAGATGTCCAACCCGTTATGATGTTTTTCTAGAAACTGCTTGCAGCCTTGTACTCTGAACGTCAATGTTGGCTCCGACAATTTTAACATCTTGTGGATGACCTCAACTGACAAAGAAAAAGGAGAATGGTCACGCAACAGAATAATTATTTGGCCTGGAATATATTTTTCGGCGCACCAAGAGACCACCTCCTTAGATTAAAAAACCTCAGGGATGCAGCCTACACGAACGATTCCAGAGGTCCAAATCACTTCATTCGGGGAAAAATGGGATGAATAGTAAAAGTATGCCCTGGACCACTGGAAGTTCTGGTCCTCATGTGTGAACATATTTACTGTATCTCCACAAAACTGTTGTCAACCTGTTTCCATAAGTCTACAAGAACGTTTGTTTTCTCCAGACGATGAATGAAATGCAAAATTTGGAAGAGATTTTGGTGCAAAGAGTGTGAATGGGAAATGTCCTCAAGGATTTCATTGATTAATGACATTTTGGATGGTTGTTGCATGATGTGTTGTAAACATTAAACTCTACTAATTTCATACATATAAATGCGAACATGGGGCATTATGCAATGAGCGATTAAGCATTGAAGATTTCTTGAGCGACCCAACAGGACGACGCGTGTTCAAGATGAAAAATTGGAAGGGAGAAACTAACTCTCCACACATCTTGGTTTAATGTGTAATAATGGGATATCTCCTCGAGCGATTCACCCATTAATGACAATGTTGACGGTTCCTGCAAGATCACTTGTTCGCATGAAAGGTTTCTGATTGCATAGTAAGAAAGTACAGAGCTCACAGGCACGGGAAAAAGAAGCTGCAAAATAGGGTTGCAATGTCAAAATGTATGTCTTGGAACTTTTTGAGTGCAATACACGTAACAACGAAGAGGATATGGTGGGACAGCCCATAGGGAAATTTGTATATGGCTAGTAAGAGCATAACTAATGTATATTAGGAAGGACATGAATTTAGAGGGGATGCAAGGCAACAAGAGATACTTTGAAACATTTGTGAGTTGTGGTAGATTGAAGCTTTCAAGGTCTATGAGTCCACACTGGAATTGTAGATCACAAAAAATTTGAGTGCAAGATGTGGAGAACGCAACAAGAAGCAGAGTTCGAAACCGCGAACCCGCCAACCGTGGGCATAAAATTTGCCAAGTATGGAAAGCAATAGTGGTCGATCAGATTCATCATGTGATTATATAGATGGAGACAAAGATATGTCAACCCACCAACATTGGAATCCATGATCATAGAAATGCAACTAAGTATATAACAACAAAGTGATAATACAAGGGAAGAAGAAAAGGGGAAAAGGACCATCGAGTCCGCGATATTGAGTGCAATATGTATATCATGGAATTTCGTGTGTAAATTTGTATATTGTAGAACTGGAATTGCTATTTGGAGCAAATGGAACAATAGAAGTCCAATGTTCAGTCAACCAGTTTTCAGGGCCGCTTGTCAATTTGTATATTGCAGAATTTTGGCTTCTATTTGTAAGACACACAACAATGGAGGCCCCAATTTTGAATGCCCCCACACGAGAACCAGCAATCCAAAATGTTGTTGGGTATGGAATACTAATTCCGTACATGCTCTATTATATATAATGTCCATACTTTATAGTCGCATAATACATGGGAAGAAAAAAAGGGAAAAAGAACGAAATAGTTCGTAGTGGAATTGTAGATCACATAAATTTTGAGTGGAATATGTATATAACGGAACAAAAAAGAACAGAGTTCAATTGCACCAAATGGGAAACCGTGGGCATAAAATTCACTAGGTATGAAAAGGAACAGCAGGCGGTCCAATTGGAGATGAAATTGGTGCCAACCCGTCAACCGTGCACATAAAATTGGCCAAGTATGGAAGCAATAGCGGTCGGTCGGATTCGTCATGTGATTATATAGATGGAGATAAAGATATGTCAATGCGACAATGCTGTAACCCGTGATCATAGAAATGCGTCTAAGTATACAACCACAAAGTGATAATACAAGGGAAGAAGAAAAGGGAAAAGGGACCAACGAGTCCGTGGTATTGAGTGCAATATGTCTATCATGGAATTTTGTGTGTCAATTTGTATATCGCATAACTAGAAGTGTTGTTTGGAGGACACAAAACAATAGAAGTCCAATGTTCAGTCAGCCAGTCCATAGGACCGCTTGTCAATTTGTGTATCGCGGAATTCTGTCTGCTATTTGTAAGACACATAATAATGGAGGCCCTAATTTTGAATGCGCCTGCCCAAGAAACCGCTATCCAAAATGTCGTTGGGTATGGAATACCGATTCTGTACATGCTCTATTAGATATCATGTCCATACTTTATAGTCGCATAATACATGGGAAGAAAAAAAGGGAAAAAGAACGGAGTAGTTCGCAATGGAATTGTAGATCACATAAATTTTGACGCCAACTAGGCAACCGCGGGCATAAAATTCACTACGTATGAAAAGGAACAGTGGGTGGTCCAATTGGAGATGAAATTGGTGCCAACCCGTCAACTGTTCACATAAAATTGGCCAAGTATGGAAATCAACAATGGTCGGTCGAATTTGTCATGTGATTGTATAGATGGAGATAAAGATATGTCAACCCGACAATGCAAGAGTTGCACATTTCCTAAACCCTGCAACAGAAGGATCCAAAAGAGGTTGATAAGGTGTCTGCAGTAGGCACAAGGCCCCGATGTTCAAATTGTATTGCTCTGAACATTTGAATGCATAATCTGTAACACGGAAGAGTGGACGATGTCGAAATCCGGTAGTCAATTTCTATATTGGGGAGGGTGCAATCTTAACTATTTCGTACCTATTTGTCCAGTTGTTACTACTAAGAGCTAATTTAGTATTGAAAATAATTTTCTAGGTACCGTTAGATACTTCCTAGGAATTGGCATCCATAAACAATGGCAATCTCCACCCCGCCAAACCTGCATTCTGTGTGTCAATTTGTATATCGCTAAACTGGGAGCGCTGTTTAGAGGACATGGAACAATAGAAGTGAAATGTTGAATTAACCAGAATGCAAGTCATCTTGTCAATTTGTATATCGTGGAATTCTGGGTGCTATTTTTAGGGAACAGAACAATGGAGGCCCGATTTTCAGCCCGCCCGTCCGAGAATGCGCAATTCAAAATGTCGCTAGATATGGAATTTCAAAGCCTTGCTGAGTTTTCACCAGTTAAGGCATAAATTGAAGATCACAGAAGTATCTTTCGTGCCAGTGTCCACTTGTCACTCGTAAGAGCATTGTTGATGTATACAAGGATGGAAAGAAACAACAGATACTTTGAATGAAGTTAATGTATACGAGGAACCTGTGGTGGAATTGTGGATCAAGGATGTTTTGAGTGCAAGATGTATATAGCGGAACGATAAGCACGTGGGTTCGCAAGCGTCGGCCCCGCAACGCCGATCATAAAATTGGCTAAGTATGGAGAGGAACAATGGTCGGTCGGATTTGTCGTGTGAGGATATAGATGGAGATGAAGACATGTCAGCCTTCCAATTCTGGAAGCAGATATCATAGAAAGGGAAGTAAGCATATATCCAGAAAGTGATAACGAGCGGGAAGAACAAAAGGCCAGTTCGTATGCGTCGATCCGGTAATCGCGTCCCTACAATTTCCTAGGTATGGAAAGGTACAACTTTCGGTCGGATTCGCCATGTGAAGATACAAATGGAGATGAATATATGGCAACCCACGAACCTTGCAACTTCCCTTCATAGAAGGACAACTAAGTATAAAACCAGAAAGCCATAATGGACATGAAAAGAAAAAGGGAAAAAGGGATAAGTATCTGACAGTCGAAAAAACCTTTTTTCCCCACTTATTAATGGCAATATTTTCGAACCCCTGTTGGGTTCTCACTAGTAAAAGCATAAACTACAAATCACTGAAGTTATTTGGCTTCAATATGTATATAACGGAACAAGGTACATAGGTGTTGGGTACCACCAACCCGAGGCTTGGTGGCCAGATAACTGGCTAAGTATTGACCAAGAGAAAGGTTTGATATGTATTTCAATAGTATTCATACTATTATCTATCAATGGAGAGAGTTTTCATATTTATCTGGATAGTATTCATACTAATATATATTAATGGAATGTTTATGTTTCAAATGCAAATGGTCTCCCAATTTGCAAGACGATCTTCACTTCACAAATTTCATTCAAACCACGAAAATTTTGATTGCAAGATGTACATAGCGCAAGAACAAACATGAATTTGCATTGTGGTCTGAACAAGATAAACTCCTTATCATCTATTCATCTTGTATTCCTTGCAACGACATGATAAAACACTGGCTTTGCATAAACATCAATATCTAAATTAAATTAAATTAAATGCAATCAAAATTTGGTGTGACTTAAGTAATCAAGACAACTTCAATCGTTCCTTTATTAATGCAAAGTTTTTCGAACTCCTCGTCAGTTACGAGCAGTTAAAGCATAAATTGTAGATTAGGGAAGTTCTTTGGCTGCAAGATGTATATGACGGAACATGGAACATAGTTTTTTAATATCGCAAACACACACATAATTGCCTAGTCTTTGCCAAAGAGGAAGTTTTTTGTATTTATTCCAATAGTACTGATATTAGTATATATATGCACAGATATTATGAAATAGAAGAAGCTGCAATATATCCAACATACTGAACATGAACATTGCGTCAACACTTGAGGCGTCTTGTTGTAACTCATTAATTCATTCTATTTACAGAACCCGAAGAATGGAAGCAAGACAGGTCCTCCAATTTCTTTCTTTAAATATAGGGCCGACGCTACATAAGTATGGCTTATGAAAAATTATGCTCAAATGTAAAATGTAAAGAAAGAACAAACCAGGCTTTATTTACATTGAAGTAGTGGGCAGCAGAAAGAAAACCTTGTCGTTCATGTTTAACAACACAGGGGAAGAAGGTACAATATACAATTAAAACAAACACCAGAAATTGGAAAATACTATTAAAAAATAAACTGAAATTATTCTATATTCAAATAAGATGGGTTACAAAATACAATTGAGGTTATTTGCGAAAGCGATTGAAATTTCACTTCCCGCCGACCAAAAAAAAAATGTACATTCATGAAGCTTCTTGACAGTTTTCTTGACGTTCAAACTCTTTATTCGTAAAAAACAAGTTGAATATCAATTTTCGGTTTTGTACTTAATCAGTGCTACCAACTACATCTATCCTAGTTTTTTGAATACCTTGTCTCTTCCAGATATGGCCCACTTGTTCAAAATTCCATTCTTTGTCAAGTATTAATTTCCGTCTGCCGTCGAAAAGTTGGGGTTTAAGATGCTATCCTTGCAATGTTCCTAGCCCTTGACATCAAACACAACTTAGAAAAAATTCAAGTATGTAGTAACTGGTATTCTCCCTATATTCGATCATATGTTTGGTTGAAAAGCCTACCTGAATATTTGTATGTTGAACTTCTTTGTTTTATTATAGTAAATTGGAAGAAACGTCCAACCCAGATGCAAAATGAAAATCTGTTGAGGAACATAACTTGTTCGGCCAATAGAGGTGTGCCAAGTGCATCAAATGTTGCAAAAGGCACCAGCACAAGTCTGGCAAGTGTATAAAATGTTGCAGATGGCATCAGAATATATCTTTCATCATAGCGGTGGAAATATGGCAGCCCATAGAAAGGTCTGGAATGTTCGGAGGTGAAGACAAATATGTGGAGTCTGCAACTACATCTAGAGGAAACCGAACAAAATTTGACAAAGAACATGGATTTCTATCAAGTCGGCTACCATAACCACATGTAGCTCATCAAAATTTGAAACATAAACTTTTGTAGTGATATTTTGCATCATTTACGAACATGACAGGCCATTTTGCAAGCCACTGTAAATGCACCGCGCCCGACGAAGACAAATTCTTATGGGATCTATACAATTCGATATACCTGCCAAATCTGTGTCGTTGGAAGAAGATATATACTTAAACGAAGAACTATTTTGCATGTGACCTCAAAATCCATTACAATTCCCAGTAATAAAATAAATAAGTTCAACAAACAAATCTGCAGGCAACCTTTTCAACCAACCAAAGCATCGAACATAGGGAGAACACCAACCACAACATACTTGTTGTTCTTTTTTTTTCCTCCTCTCTCAGTTTCTCTTGTGTAACAAAGTTTTTTTTCACTCAAAGCTCACGTCACATAAAACTAGTCTCTCTTCTTTCATCTGCCCCTCAATCGCATCTCTAAGTTGTCTTACATGTCCATGACTAGGAACATTAGAACGAAGGCGCCCTAAAGCGCAACTCTTTGATGATAGAGAGAAATGACAATAAGTATTTAAAAGCAATGTTGGATGATCTTCCGTAGATTTTGTGTTGATTTGTTTTAATGATAGATGTTCTTGATATTTTCACTTATTAATGCCAATATTTTCGAATATGTACGTTGAATAACAACTAGCAACACGTATTAAAATTCTCATATCCGAGCATATTCTTAAATCTAACATCTAAGATATGCACAATATTAAAGAGGGACAAGATCTCAAGCCCTCTGTGGGTGACACGTTCATGAACTATGCTGAAGCTTTTAAGAAAACTAATACAGTAGAAGTAAAAAAAAAAAAAAAATCAAAAATTCAAAATGCAGGGAAAAAGAAATTACCAGATCCCATATTATTCGCCTGTCTATTCATTTTAATGGAGGATGTCCTCGACCTTTCCAGTTATTAAAGCCCATCTTTTCGAACTTGTTTGGACGGTTCTGACTTTTGAAAGCATATTTAATGTGTATGGGGAAGCGCGAAAGGTAGTGTCACTACTATTTTTTTGTGTTTTTCTCCACCAATGTATGTAAGACATACGTAAATAAAAGTAAATTGAGAATGCTAATTTTTTTGGACATGACACCTTCAAATTCAAGTAGTCCGCAAGTCCGATTGTCAATTTTTATATCGTGGAACTCTTTGTGCTATTTTCAGGATACGGAACAACATAAGCCCAATTTAGAGCCCGCCACCCCGAGAACCTGTGATCCAATTTTTTTTTTTATTATTTGTGTTTTTGTCCACCAGTGTATGTAAAACGTATGTAAAGTAAACTGTTTCAAGAATGCTAAATGTTTTGGACACGAGGCCCTTAAAATTCAAATAGTTGGCAAGTCCAATTGTCAATTTGTATATCGTGAAACTCTCCGATTGTCAATTTTCAGTCGGACAACGCGATGCAAAAACTAGCAGGTCTCTGTGCATGCTTTATATATCTACTTTATAAAATTACATATTTGCTATGTTTAATTTATGCTGTCAATGAAACCTATAATTCGATAAATTTCAATCTCTTGTGTTTTTGTCCACCAATGTATGTAAAACATATGTAAAGTAAACTATTTTGAGAATGCTAAATTTTTTGGACATGAGGCCCTTAAAATTCAAGTAGTCAGCAAGTCCAATTCTCCATTTTCTCTATCGCGGAACTCTCCATTGTCAATTTTTAGCTGGCCACCCCAAGAACCTGCAATGCAAAAACTGGCATGCCTCCGTGCATGCTTTATATATCTACTTTATAAAATTACATATTTCCTATGTTTAATTTATGGTATCAACGAAACCTATAATTCGATAAATTCCAATCTCTTCTGTCCAGAAGCCCTTCTTTTAAAGAAAACTATTTCAGGAATGCTAATGTATACAGCGAACACGACCTGTCATAGTTCGATACAACGCATCCGCGAAGCCGACTCCATAAAAATGGCTAAGTATGCAACCAAATGACGGTCGGTCGGAATGATCGCGAAACTATCCATGCTATTTGCAGGGCATGGAACAACAAAAGCCCAATTTTTAGCGCGCCACCCCGAGAACCCGCGATCATTAACCTATGTTGTCCAGGAAACCTATAATTTCATAAATTGCATTCTCTTTTGTCTAGGAGCCCTTCTTTTAAAGAAAACTAATTCGGGAAACCTAATGTATACACCAAACATGACCTGCCATAGTTCCATAGAACGTACCCACGAAGCCACGTCCATAAAAATGGCTAAGTATCCAATCGAACGACAAGTCCGATTGTCAATTCCTATATCGCGAAACTCTCCTATTGTCAATTTTCAGTCGGCCACCTTGAGAACCCACGATGCAAAAACTGGCAGGGCTCGGTGCATGCTTTATATATCTACTTTATTAAATTACATATTTCCTATGTTTAATTTATGTTGTCCAGGAAACCTATAATTCAATAAATTTCAATCTCTTCTGTCCAGCAGCGCTTCATTTAAACAAAACTAATTCGGGAATTCTAATGTACACACCGAACACGACCTCTCATAGTTCGATACAACGCATCTTCGAAGCCGCTTCCATAAAACTGGCTAAGTATGCAACCGAACGACGGTCGGTCGGAGTGACCACAAAAATGCGAGAAACTACAGAGTCAGAAATGCAGTTCAGAAAAGGAGAATAAAAGTGAGAGAACGGGTATATTTCCCACACAACAAAACATACTCTCATAACTATGAAACCATAGCAACACAGAATCCATGGAAAAAGCATCGACAACTATGAAATATACTTTAAGGCCGACAAACTCTGCTTCAACGCGTAATAGATGTAATTTACATCCCTTGCAATTTTTTAGTCTGTTATTTTTTCTTAATAGTATTCTATGCAAACTCCACTACAAAAATAATGTAGCCAGAGATCCAGCTGTGGATGCAATATCCCAACATTGCAAATCCTGGGCAAACAAGAATAAGTAAGAAATAAGAAACTAGCTAAGAAGCACCAAAAGGCCCAAGTGCAGGAGCGACACCGGAACCCTGCAAAGTCGAATCAAGCAACAATAGACATCATACAACGAACATGCAAGAAAGAACAACAGGCAAACTGCAACAACACAAACATGCAAGCAAGAACAACAAGAACATGCAAACAACAAATCAATGCCATGCAAATAAAAAACATGAACTAGTGAACCAACAATGTCGCTCGAGCATAAAAATTTTAAAAACCGAAGAAAATGTCTTGCAATAAGCCTGTTAAGTAACCATTCAACACCACCAACCTTGTTAGGTTAACATTTAAGTTTGTCAGAAATGCTCTATAAACATTTAAGAAAGAAATTCAATGTGGCAGGACTCTGACGTATCCCAAAAAAAATATTATATTTTTTGTAACAATAATTCGAACACCAGAGAATGTATTGGAAGGCCAAACTTTGGATATGCCACCATATCAAACATTTCCATAAATTTACCCAGCATAAAATGCTAAACCAAACATTCGAATTAATTCTAGCATTAATCCACCTTCGATGACTGCATAACAAAATATATGATTCAAAAAGACAATATACGATCAAATACTTTGGATATGTTAACATATATTACATTGGGAATAACGAAGCCGACAATAAGACCAATCCCTTGTCCAATCAGATCATGACAAATTTGCTACTTTTTTTTATATAAAAATTGATATTTTCAGTTCCCTGGTTCCAACAGTACATAACATGGAAATATTTGTGGTCAAAGGACAAACTAATACCAAGTCAACGATTTATCGATCGCTATATTCCCTCTACTCCTACGACAGGGACTAATAATGGAAAAAAATTAAATAATATTAATATTTATTTGTATCCAAATTTGCCTTGAGGATGTACGACTAACTAGCGTAAACCAAATTTTGATCTAATGTTAGTCATAGGGTAATCACACCCTAAGGTCATCTTTCGGAGCATAACTAACTATTGTAAACCAATCTTTGATCTAATGTTAGTCATAGGGTAATCACACCCTAAGGTCGTCTTTTCTCCCAAACAATGCAAACATCAAGAACACTTGATGCCTCCCATGTAGGGCCCTAAGTCAATGGGAATACCTAGTGGCTCACACATGTAAGGCTAAATTGAACGATAAATTATTGCTCTAGTGAATAAGTTGTCAAGTGGGTAATGTTAGATTTCAAAACTTTAAATTTCACTGAATTAAAAATTCAATTAAAAAGGTCACTCTATTATACTTATTGTTACTTTGGTAAATTTACTATTGCTTTGGCATTTATTATTACTATTACTTCTATTACTTCAATATGTTTACTATTACTTCAGTATTTACTCAATTATATATATCATATTTACTATTACTTTAGTAAATTTACTATTACTATTACTTTTATTACTTTAGTACATTTACTATTAAGTTATTACTATTTACTATTTAGAGTATTATGAACATTGATTTTAGTGATAATACCATGAAAAATGATTTAGTGTATTAATTAATTGAAGAAATAATACAAAGTAAATTAACACAGTGATAAATGATTTAAAACAATTAGTTGCATTGATTTAATGCAAAAAAATATGCATTGATTTCATTGATGATACAACAAAAAAAGATTTAGCATAATCAACTAGTATATTCATTTTAACAATGATATAACATAAACAATATGATGCATTGATTTGAGTGATAATACTATGAAAAATGATTTACATTAATTAATTGAAGAAATGATATGAAGAAAATTAATCCTCTATATTGATTTCAAGTGTGAGATACAACAAATCATAATATGTGATTTATCTATTAATATTTGTACATTAAAACAATTATAATATTAAGATATATAAAATGTAAAAAACATGCTCAATTGGGGTTAACACTTGTCCATAAAAAAAAACATGTACTGAAAATAATAAATTAAATATTAAACTAACTATCCTAGTTGTGCTCTCTTAGATATTCATGGATATATTTTTAAGGGAACTATCTTAGTTGTGCTGTGTGACTCACATACAAAGGAAATTGATCCCAGTCAATATGAAAACAACTTAAAGGTGGACAACAAGATCAACTAGATTCACAACAGAAGATACAATCGAACAATCAATCAATGCTCATATACAACAAATCATCAAGTGAAATGAATTTAGGGTGAAAACAAATTTCAAATAGATATTATAAGTTGCAGGCACATGGGTGATGTTAGATTTCAAAGATTCCAAAATTTAAAAAAATTTAAAGTAGGGTTAAAAACTAAATTAAAAAAGTCACCCACTATTATATATATCATATTTACTATTTCTTTAGTACATTATTATTACTTTAATAAATTTGCTATTACTTTAGCATTTACTATTACTATTTGTATTACTTTAGTATTTACTATTACTATTATTATTTACTATTTACTATTTAGATCAATATGAGCATTGATTTCAATGATAATACTATGAAAAATGATTCAATGTATTAATTAATTGAAGAAATAATACAAAGTAAATTAACACAATGATAAATTATTTAGAGAAGTTAGTTGCATTGATTTAATGTAAAAAAATATGCATTGATGTAAGTGATTATACAACAAAAAATGACTTAGCATAATCAAGTAGTTGTATTCATTTTAACAATGATATAACATAAAACAATAGGGTGCATTGATTTCAGTGACAATACTATGAAAAATGATTGAGTGCTTTAATTAATTCAAGAAATGACATGAATAAAATTAGTCCTCTATATTGATTTCAACTTTGAGATACAACAAATCATCAAGTGAAATGAATTCAACAATAACATATTATTTGTACATTATGTTTGATTTATCTATTAGTATGTGCTGAAAATAATAGCATTAAATATTAAGTGAACTTCCGTAGTTGCATTCTTTGAGATATTGTTGGAGAAAGCTTTAAGGGAACTATGTTAGTTGTGCTCTTTGATTTAGAGAAATTAGTTGCATTAATTTAATGAAAAAAATGCATTGATTTAAGTGATGATACAATCCTTTTTTTTAAATGTAAACAAGTAGTTGTATTCATTTTAATAATGATATAACATAAACCAATAAGGTGCATTGATTTTAGTGATAATAATATAACATTAAATAATAAGGTGCATTGATTTCAATGATAATACTATGAAAAATGACTCAGATATGAAGGAAATTAATCCTCTATATTGATTTCAATGATGAGATACAACAAATCATCAAGTGAAATGAATTTAAAGTGAAAACAAATTTCAAAACATATATTATAAGTTGAAGGTGCTTCCCTAAATATGGACCTCTTATAGCAATTTATTGATCTACCTTTCAATTTCTATACTTTTGTTTGGGTTGAGTTGATAAGTTTTGGACTTTGGCAATGACTTGTCATAAATTCAATGGAGCCTTAAATTAGTAGCAGTGGAGGCAATCCTTTTGGATTTTCAATTTTTTTTTCAAAGGATTTAAGAAATAGGGTGCACAGTGATATAACATAAAACAATAGGGTGTATTGATTCTAGTGATAATACTATGAAAAATTATTTAGCATAACCAAGTAGTTGTATTCATTTTAACAATGATATAACATAAAACAATAGGGTGCATTGATTTCAGTGATAATGATATAACATAAAACAATAGGGTGCATTGATTTCAGTGATAATGATATAACATAAAACAATAGGGTGCATTGATTTTAGTGATAATACTATGAAAATGATTCAATGCATTAATTAGTTGAAGAACTGACACCTGTCCCTAAAAAAAATAAATAAATAAAAATAGATATTATAAGTTGAAGTCATGCACTTTGTTTGGTTATGTGTGATTTAATTATTAGTATTTGCACATATAAATGTGAAGAACGTGTTGTGGAGTTGACACATGTTTCTCCTAAAAGAATAATATAATATTGAGTAAATAAAAAACTATCCTATGTGTGCTCTTTGAGATATTCTTAGAGAAAATTTTAAGGGAACTATCTTAGTTGTGCTCTATGATTTAGAACAATTAGTTGCATTAAATAATGAAAAAAAATATGCATTGATTTAAGTGATGATACAATAAAAAATGATTTACATAATCAAGTAGTTGTATTCATTTTAACAATGATATAACATAAAACGATAGAGTGCATTGATTTGAGTGATAATGATATAACATAAATCGATAGGGTGTATTGATTTAAGTGATAATACTATGAAAAATGATTCAGTGCGTTAATTAATTGAAGAAATGATAGGAAATAAATTATTCCTCTATATTGACTTCAAGATACAACAAATCATCAAGTGAAATGAATTTAGCAATAACGTAGTGAAAACAAATTTCAAAACAGATATTATAAGTTGACGTTGTGTACTTTGTTTGGTTATGTGTGATTTATCTATTAGTATATTCACATTAAAACACTTATAATATAAATATATAAAATGTGAAAAACCTGCTCAATCTAGAAAATCACAAAAAGATTGAGATTGATCATTATGTAATTATTTTTAATTTACTACATTCTTATTATTATCACATTTTTATCATTCTACATTGTCACTTTTTATATTTAGCATATTCCTCATGTAACTCATTACCTATACTTTTGATCAGATGATCAGATTAATCCTTGACATATATATACATATTGTTGTTGATCTACAAAGTTTGTGTGACCGCCCACTACTAGAACCAATATAGATCCATATTAACCCCAAATCTATCAAGCGTCGAGAGTGATCAAATCTCTTGAGGTGAAAATATTTAACCTTTCCTCAAATTTTTCACTATAAAAAAATGATTGCACCTTGAGAGATTTGATCCCTCTCAACGCTTGATAGATCCGAGGTTAAGATGGATCTACACCGGTGCACAAGAAATGGTAGTATTTGTATGGTGTATAATTGATTACAGACTATTGTGTGGTTACATACTATTGTGTGGTGGAGATACCTATGACACATGCAACACCTCCCCAGAATGATTCAATGTGCAAGAACTTTACCCACTTTGGCTTGGGTATTGTAACACCTCCAACAATGGAGTTCTTCTAAAATAATTTAGGACAATGGGTTTGGTACCTTCCACAGTCTCTCATACTCCCAAACCCCATATTTCCCACTCATACAAATCTGTGAGTAGTCTTCAACTACTCCAATCACTTCACAAACCAATGACCCTAAAAAGAACCACCCCCTTCCCAAGAACACAACTGAAATATATAGCCCACAAAACCAAAAAATCTTAATATTACTTTCATTTTCCTCTAATAAACAAAAGAAACATCTTGCTTTTCTTTCACACTAGTAACCAAAAACATCAATTTACTTTCCTTTCACACTAATGCCCACGAGTAGAAATTCGATTTCTTTAATAACCAAAGGAAACACTTTAATTTCTTAGTTCCCAAGCCCAAACCAGTTAATTCCCATAGTAATGATCATTTCCCACAAAAGGTAATTAGAGACCATAAATAGGTTCCATCCAAAATTAGGGTTGGGGTGATTTTACATAGGTCCTAAGACATCCAGGCTAGGTTATCCTCTTTGCACTTGAGTCCTTAGAGTATGATTTCACAATGGTATTAATATCCATCTGGGTTTCTCCCAACATTTGACCTAAGTTAGTGTGGGTCCTAAGATTAACATTCATGTAACTCAATACCTTCTTAATAACAATATTGGTTCCATAAAACACATATGCATGATAAAACAAAGCAGTGCCTTTTAATTTCCATATGCATTACATACCCATTTAATGATCATAATGATATCAATATAACCTATCATGATAAACAAGTAATTCATTTACATAATATGTTGTACACGATTCACATGTCCCATTACAATCATAAGTGAATAATAAAGTGTTGATTGTTGGGTATGTGCTATATTTTTTGCACGATTATCTTTAGTGTCTGCTATGTTGCGTTGGGGGCACGAGGGGGTTTGAGGGGGGAGGGGGCGGTAGGCCCCCCCTTTGGGGGGTCGGGGGAAACACCTCTGAGATTTTTTTTCCTCGGTAAACATGTCTCAAATTTGCCTCATTTTTCATGTCACCTCAATTTTTGTGTCCATTGTTGGGAGGTTTTTCGGCACATGGTTTTTTGTCGATGGTTTTCTATTTGGTTAAGGAATTAGGGTTGTTGACTAATATAGGTCATTGGGTTAGGGTTTTGGATGTCATTGACTCCTATATGTATATTGAATTGTAAACAATGTATCACTATGAATGAATATAGAATATGTTGGTTTTCTCGATTTGGGTTTCCTGGGGAAAAATCTCTGTGTATTTTCCATTGTATCTTTTTTGTTCTTTTATTGAAAATCTGTTGGCAGTAAAATATTGTACAAGGTTAATATCTACATTTGGTATCAGATCTTTGTTGGATTCAGGGGACACCTTTTTGGTCAAGGGTTTGGATCAAGATTGTGATAAACCTTGTTGCAGTGGGAGATCTATGGTATTGAATTTTTAGGTGAAAACAAATGGGGAGCAGTTCGAAAATGAAGATCGAGAAGTTTAATGGGCAAAGTTTTAAGTTGTGGAAGCTCAAGTTGGAAGATTTGTTGGTGGACAGAGATCAGTGGATTACGGCGGATCCAGATACTGCACCTACATGAACTTCAACAGATGACTGGAAAAAGTTGGATCAGAAGGCGAAGAGAACAATCCGTCTGTGTCTCTCATAATCAATATTTTTGAATGTGTCAGAGGAATCTACAACCAAAGTTTTGTAGGATAAGTTGGGGAAGTTGTATCAGTCTAAGTCCCTAGTAAATAAAATTTTCTTGAGAAAGAAGTTGTATAACCTGAGGATGAGAGATGGAGACTCGGTGGTAGGGCATTTGAACACCTTCAATACCGTGGTAAGTCAGTGAGTATCTGTTGAGATTAAAATTTTAGATGAAGATAAGTGTATCATTTTACTGTGCTCTTTACCAGACTCATGGGATAGTCTGGTTGTGGCCACAGGTAGTAATACAACTGCCTTGAGTTTTGATGAAGTTGTCTCATCCTTATTGTTGGAGGAGATGAGACAAAATGACATGGAAGGACATAACACATATGCATTATTTGCAAGATGACGTTCCCAAGAAAGAAATAGATCTAAGTCCTAAAGTGGGATATCTAATTCTAAGGGTATATCTAAATCTCTCGAAATTTTTGTAAAGGTATGCTTGAGATGTGGAAAAGAAGGGCACTAAAAGAAGCAATGTAGATCCAAAATTGAGAGAAAAAAAAGATTTGAAGAAGCTCCTTCTACAAAAGAAAAGAGCTCCAAGGAAGAAGGAGGGGATGTGTACTTGGATTCTTTAATAACACATGCATATCATGAGGCATGGCTGGTTGATTCATGTGCATCATTTCATATGACTCCCCACAGGGAGTGGTTCTATGAATATGAAAGCTATGATGGAGAAAATGTTTTCCTAGGTGATGACTCGACAACCAGAATCATAGGACGAGGAAAAATCAAGTTGATGCTCATAGATGGAAGGATTAGAACACTACTTAGTGTTCTGCACATCCAAGGTTTGGCCATAAATTTAATTTCTGTAAGAAAAATGGATGATGTAGGGGTAAAAACAATATTTGAAAAAGAAACCTACATGATGGTTTGAGGAGCAATGGTGTTGCTGATGGGAGTTTGTTTTGGAACTCTATATAAGCTGCAAGGAAGCACTATTAGTGATGGGTGTAATAGTTCCATTGTTCTTGATATTGGAGTTGAAGAATAAATAACTCGTATAGTATATGGAGAAAAGGTTATGATGTGGCATCAAAGACTAGGTCATATCAGAGAGAAGGGTCTTTGACTATTACACGGTAAAGGTATGGTTGAAGGTATGTCTAACTTCTCTCTGGATTTTGATTTATGTGAACATTGTGTATATGGGAAGCATAATCGGGTAAGATTCTCCTCTGGTGCAATGAGGGAAGAATGAATTTTACAACTAGTTCACAGTGATGTGTTTGGACCTGTGTCGGTTCCATAATTGGGAAAATCTATGTACTATGTCTCATTTATAGATGAATTCTCAAGGAATACTTGGATATATTTCCTCAGGAAGAAATATGAAGTCTTTGACATGTTTAAAGAGTTTAAGGTTCTTTTTTAGAATCAAACAGAGAAAACAATTAAGGTGTTTGAGGATAGATAATGCCAGAGAGTTATGTGAGAATGAATTTGAGGAATTTTGTAAGAAGTGTGGTATAGAAAGGCATAAGACTACTCCATATACACCTCAGTAGAATAGAGTTGCAAAAATGATGAACATGAAGGTGATCAAAAAGCAAGGTGCATGCTTAGTGGTGTCGGGTTAGGGAAATAATTCTAGGCAGGGGCAGTGGGAACTGCATGTTACCTGGTCAACAGATCACCCTCATCAGTGTTGGATGAAAAGATTCCACAAGAGGTATGGACTGGTAAGAAACATTCTCTCACACATCTCAAGGTATTTGGATGTCAGGTCTATGTTCATGTTCCAAAGGAAAACATGAGTAAGCTAGATAAGAAGGATGAAAAGTGTATATTTATTGGGTATAAATATGGTCTCAAAGGTTATAATATTTGGAACCCAGAAACTAATAAGGTTGTGTATACATGAGATGTGGTATTTAGAGAAATGAAGGATGTTGTTAAACAGGAAATCCTACCAAGTAAGGAAGAACTAGAGAAAATAGAGTTTGATTTAAAGGATGATGAATCATACTCAACAAAAGAACACAAATAAGAAGAATAAGATCCTCATACTCCAATATTGAGGAGATCAGTTTGAGAACGAAGGATACCAGAAAGGTATACTCCATCTAATTTTCGTTCAAATTTTGTTTTGTCTATTTCTGAAGATGATCCTAGAACTATCAGGGAGGCAGTGGATTCAGAGGATGGAAAGCTCTGGAAAAAGGCCACAGATGAAGAAATGGAAGCCTTGTATAAGAATGAGGCTTGGGATCTAGTGGAGTTTCGGACTGGAAAAAATCACATTGGGAACAAATGGGTATTTAAAAAGAATTTGAATGTAGAAGGCAAAGTGGATAAATACAAAGCTCGGTTAGTAGCAAATGGTTATTCCTAGGTTGAGGGAATTGATTTTGGTGAGATTTTTTCTCCTGTTGCCAAGTTACCTTCTATAATATTTATGTTATACGTTGCAACTGCATTTGATTTTGAAGTAGAATAGATGGATGTGAAGACAACATTCCTACATGGGGATCTGGAAGAAGAAATCTATATGAAGCAACCAAAAATATTTTTTGTGAAGGGAAAGAAGGAGTTGGTATGCAAGTTGAAAAAGTCCCTATATGGTTTAAAACAATCACCAAGGATGTGGTATAAAAAATTTGATACTTATAAGCTAGGACTTGGCTTCATAAGAAGCAAAGAGGATTATTGTGTGTATTTTAAATTAATTTGTGATCATTTGATTTATTTGTTCTTGTATGTGGATGACATGTTGCTGATAGGAAACAATAAGGAGATTATCCAAGATATGAAAACTCAGTTGTTCTCTAAATTTGACATGAAGGATCTCGGTGCTTCAAATTTCATTTTGGGCACGAAAATTAAAAGAGACCGGAAAAAGAGGAAAATATAGTTAAATAAGAGAAAACGTGTCGAGACAATATTGCAGAGGTTTAATAAGCAGGAATGTAAACCAATCAAGGTCCCTATTTCTGTTGTTGTAATTTTTTCTCCAGATCAGTGTCCCAAGACACAGGAAGATGAGGGGGACATGTCTCGTGTTCCACATGCAAGTGCAGTTGGCAGTTTGATGTATGAAATTGTTTGTACTAGACCAAACATTGCACATGTAGTGGGATTTTTGAGCAGGTATATGTCAAAACCAGGGAAGGAGCATTGGAAAATAGTAAAAATGGTTTTCAGGTACTTGTGTGGAACTGCTAGCTATGGATTGTTCTACAAAGGAAGACCAAGATTGAAAAGAGTGTTGGACATACATGGATTTTTGGATGCAGACTGGGCTGAAGATATGGATTGAAGGAGATCTACAAGCAGGTATATGTTTAAATTGTTTGGAGGAGCAATCAATTGGATGAGAAAAAGACAGGTTGTAGTGGCACTTTCAATTACATAAGTTGAATACATGACAACCACTCATGCAAGTAAGGAAGAAATATGGTTACAAATATTGTGTTCAGGTATTGGGTTTGTACAACAAGCTGTAAGAATAGATTGTGACAATCAGAGTGCAATTTTTCTGGCGAAAAACCCATCGTATCATTCAATGAAAAATCATATTGATATTCAATATCACTTTGTGAGAGACATGGTTGAAGAAAAGAAAGTGTTGTTGATGAAGGTGGACACATTGAAGAATGTTGCAGATTCATTAAGAAAATCTATGAGCACTGAGAATTTTTCTTGGTGTAGAGGATCCATGGGCATTGTTTCCCTGGATAGTTGATTATGTAACCCTATAACCCCCTGTATGAAAAGAGAACAACAAGTGGGAGAATGTTGGGTATGTGTTATATTCTTTGCACGATTAGTTGTAGTGTCTCCTATGTTGCATCAGGCGCCCAGGGGGGTTCGGGGGTAGTGCCTCAGAGAATTTTTTTTTGCCTCGGGAAATGTGTCACATTTTGCCTCGTTTTTCATGTCCATTGTTGGGTGGTTTTTCAGCACATGGATTTTTTCCGATGGTTTTCTATTTCCGGTTAAGAAATTAGGGTTGTTGACTAATCCAGGTCATTAGGTTAGGGTTTTGGATGTTGTTGGATCCTATATGTATATTGTATTGTAAACAATGTATCATTATGAATGAATATAGAATATGTTGGTTTTCCTAGTTTGGGTTTCTAGGGGAAAAATCTCTATGTAATATGTGTATTTTCCATTGTATATTTTCTGTTATTTTATTGAATATATGTTGGCAGTAAAATATTGTACAAGGTTAAAATCTACATTGATAACATAATCCTCAAATTGTTATCATAACACCTCATCATGTCTAAAAATAACTAAGCACTATTAGTAAAACACTAAAGACCAATTGTAAAAAACCAACCAAATCAAAGTTAGGACCCGATTAATGCCCTAAACAAGAGGATGAGGAAGATCAAGTAATCAAGGGGGCAAGTCCTAGTTGAGTGGCCACCTTTGGGTGTAGATAATTACATTATATCTTGATCCTCATTTTCTCTCTAAAATGGAGTTGTATGGAAATGAGGGCCAAAATCAATATATTTCCCACGTGGCTCTTGGCCAAGGAAATAATGGGAGAATAAACAACAATAATGGATACACATATGACCTTTGAGGGACCTTAATGAGGCAGGGATGGGTTTATATCAATGTTTTTCATTTTTTAATGTGTGTGGGGAAACTTCATAAATCATAGAAATCATGGTACTAAGAGGAGGCATCAATTGATCAATAGCTTTAGGTGGAGAAGAAGTGGAATTTAAAACATAATGCAAATACTTAACAATTCTTCCCCAACCATCAATCTTAGGAGGATAAAAAACACATTGAACATCATTATTAGTAATAGGAAATGGTTGGTTGAATTCCCATGTAGTATTCATCACATGTAGGTAATGAAGCGATAGGGTTAATTTCTAAGGCACTAGACTTGGGGACCACCCTTTCTTTTTTTGTGTTGAGATTCAACTTTGAATGTGCATTTTTTGACTTTTTTTTTTAATGAATATTTTATTATTCACATGTGTTAGGAATAGG
Source organism: Picea glauca (assembly GCA_000966675.3). NCBI lineage: Eukaryota > Viridiplantae > Streptophyta > Pinopsida > Pinales > Pinaceae > Picea > Picea glauca. Next base: position 67,824 of record JZKD02S2055626.1, on the reverse strand, counting down.
ATCATAAAACAATAAAAAATAAAACAAATCAAACTGAACGCGGAAATAAAACACAGAGGAACACAATACAAGAGAGACATTGATATATGTGGTTTACCTGATATGGTCTATGTCCATGAAGAAACAACCAATCCTTATTTTATTCTATCCATCAAAATGAAGAGATAACTCGTACAACACATCCATTGCAACCTCTTCTTCACTCTCTCACAATCTCCTCTCTCAGTCACAATACTCTCCCTCATTATATTAACTTCACCATTATAATACAATATATAGGATCCCGTGGCATCCAAAATCCCTAATCCATTGACTTGGGTTAGATTAAAACCTTAGTTCATTAACTGAAACTAGAAAACCATGTGCCAAAATCACCCAAACAGACACAAAAAACTGCCCAAAATTTTTGTTTGAGGGCTCCATCCTCCCTATTCCCCCCTCGTTGCATTCGATGCAATGTAACAAAAAAAGGGGCTAATCGTGCAAAGAGTGTAACACAAACCCCCACCAGGGGTTGGGATCTAAACGCGGCTAAAACAAGACCTCTAAATCATGAAGATAAGCAGGCTTCACAACCAACAACATGGACATTTAGAGTACTAATTTGTTACTTTTCCATTGTTTGAATGTAGGTTTTCATTTTGCATTATGTTTCATGATTTGATCAATTTCATTTAATGGTTTCACTTACTGTAATGTCCACCTTTTTCATGGGTTGTTGTTCCCCATTTCTAAGTATCGATAATGAAAGACAAGCAAGAATCATAATCAACAAGTGAGGAATGGGAAAGTGACACATGCACATGCAAATGGAATATTGCTAGGACATGCAAGGGAGAGACAAAATTACTAAAACATATGACATCAAGTTGTGTTTAATGAAGAAACATCATGACTAGGAAACCCATTAATTTTCATCATGAGATTCATGGTATTGGGAAATGTAGTTACCAACTTGACGAGAACAGTGACCTCAAAATGAGAACTCTAGCCCTTAAAACCCATATTTTTATGTAAAAAATGCCAAAATCAACCCT
>JZKD02S2055626.1:32372-66718 GCA_000966675.3 Picea glauca | reverse complement strand
TATAAACTTTTTCAACCATGGCCTTAAAAACATATTGTTTCTAACAAAATCCTTAAAATAAACCCTTGAATTGAAAAGTGGTGTTACCAATAACACATTTTTATTGAGGAATTAAATTACACCTTGTTTGAAACCATGACCTTAGCAACCGATTTGTTTGCAACCAAAATATTAAAATCAACCCCAAAACTGAAAAGTGGTGCTATCGATAACACACATTTTTTTCAGGCTTAAAATTGCAACATTTTTTAAACCACGACTTTAACAACTTATGCCATTGCAACAATTTTTTTTAAAATCAACCCCCAAATCAAAAAGAGGTGCTACCAATAACACTTCTTGTTTTTTGGGTGGGAGGCGGGGGAGCAATGATGAGCTTAAAATTGCAACATTTTTTGAACGATGGTCTAAAAAACTAGTATTATTGTAGACAAAATCATAAAATCAATCTTAAAATATCCACTCCTTTATTGTTAATTTATCACTCCAAGCACCAAACAATACATAATGACATGACATATCACTCTATAATTTAAAATTTTAACATTACTTCCAAATATTTTATTTACTTTTAATAAAATCTCCATACAAATTGCATTGAATTAAACACAAATGATTTCAAAAAAATATTGTTGCATTGTCCATATTAGATAAACTAAGATTTTTTTATTATATATTATTCATAATCAAATCATATAAGCCAACAAACACAAAATTGATGCATAATTTCATGGAAGATCATATGTAAGTTCAAACATACCTTTAGAGACACCATACAAACATCATATTAATAATATATATATATATATATATAGATATATATATAATGATTCATACAATTATTGAAAATGACTCAGGGATTTTGACACACCATCAAAATCTACATCATCTTCAAATCAATGATTAGAAGATGTAGATGACCCATATTCTTCTTTATTATCAATGAGTGCATCATTTGAGTCTACATGTATGCCCAATTTTTTAAATGTCAGAAGCCTTATAAATCTATGACTAGGTCCACTAGACTCCCATCTTACAATTATCTCTTCTACTAGAAACCTCTTGGTAATTTCTATAGTCATGGAGAGAACAATGTATGTCTTTGTCAAATGGAAGTAATAAATAAGTATGCCAACATACTCAAATTTTAATATGTTAATGTATCGACAATTTATATTTTTCTCTTTGTTTTTGATTTGTTTCTCGATTACCATCTCTGGCTTGTACACATCATTAAATGGGCATGTGTCTATTGCATACCAATGTCCTTCAATTACTATAAATTCTTCATTTTCTTTATTGACCTTCATAACTTCATAACTCTTTCAACCCAAAATGGGTAACCATTACAGATTATAGTTTTTCGTGGTGTGTATTATCACAATACATTTTTTTTGGAGAATAATCCATAGTATTCATCTTTGTAGGTCAACATATCGAATCCACACTAGGATCCATCTTTAGGATAGCCATGTGCATATTGAACCACTAAAACTACAATCATGTAACCCTCATTTATGTCTTGTATTGATCCCCTATAAAGGTCTTCCATGGCTTCACACTGTGCATGTGATATTCTAGACCCAATATACATTTATCTTTCCTTTGCTTGTAAGGACTCATAACACCTTGAGCTTATGTCACTTTGATCATTGAAAAAATACTCTCACCAAACAAAATCAACAACATCAAAGTATTCATACTTATCTTTAATAGACTTTTTGTTTTTGTAAGCATTCAAAATATTTTAAATATCTATTATGTCTTTGTGTATTAAGGATTTCAATATTTGATTGAAATACCAATAACTTTGATGCATACATTTGATGATTTGGGATGAACTTTATAAATGATAAACCTAATGAAGGCCCTCATTTTTCACAAGTTTAGTATTACTTGCCCCATATAAGTGTTTTCTCATTAGTCTTTTTTATACAAAACTGATGCTAGAAGCCAATGCCATTAAGTTGTTCAATGCACTTCTCTTCACCATGCAATCCATGAATAAATCTCTACATGTCAACAATGTTTCCAAATGTGTGAAAAACAAGCTCTATACAATATTCGTTTTTAATATTTTCAATTAATGATGGTAGAATCCCAACATTCTTTCTTTTCATTGTTATTGCAAAACAACTAAAATTTAATCAATATAATCATGTGTATGCCCAACAAGAAGGAAACCAACTTTTACATTTTGAAAATTTTCTAGTTCATTGAGCATGCTTAGATATCCAAACACAATCTGATTTTTTTTCATGGCTAGTGTTGTCCAATTGCAGATATAGAACTTGAGAAAGATTATTGGACCAATTATTGAGAACATGATAAATTATGGTGATGGTAAGTGATGCAGAAGAATCGAAGTCATCCTGAGGATTCCACAGTGCAGGTGGTTGTAGAATGTGGCAATGCTGCTATGGCAGTGATTTGTTGTTGTAGGGTATGAACAATGACATAAATGTGACAAGTTGCAAGAAGTGACAACATTGTTGCAAATCATAATAATGTTGCATATTGTGGCCATGGAGTAGATGGGGGTGCTACTACAAGGTGGCTGCGAGGACACGTTTCTTTGATTGACTTGTTGCTAAACAAGACAAGTGCATGGGAGGATATGTGGATATTTTCCACATGTTTCATGAAGATAAATCGAGAGAAGAGAAATCATTATAGAAAGAGAGGATGCATTGAAGGTAGCACACTGTTGTGTGTGGAATATGAAAGGTCATGTTACAGGAGAAGAGTCACTAAGAAAAGGACGAATCTGAAGCTAGAAGATGAAAGAGCATGAAGAGTTCGTTGGGAAGATGAAGGTGAACAACGTATGAAGGTAAATAAACACAACATAAAGTAGCTAGAAGAGGATATCTTGGAATAGGAAGAAATATTGCATGAGGAAGGTAGAGAGAAATGGTTGAGGTTTCCATGGCCTCTGGCCTAGCAACCCAACAAAATTGTAAGCTCATATGTGACCATCAAGCTTGTGCAATTTATTCTATATGAAAGTCAATAAAATAATTAGGGTTTGCAGATTTAAACTTTACCCATACATATGAATCATGTATGATGTTATCTTACTTTGTTATTGGCATGAATGGATGAAATTTAAATTCTATTATTGAATGATTAAATCCCAGTAGAGAATAGTTCCAGTGTGATAATATTGTGCTGGTAGGCATGGGGTTGTAGAAGGTCATGCATGGATTTATGATAACCTATAGGTGGGCGTGGAGTCCTTGGAAAATCTGGGTATGCATTGATTAATATCCGCATGTGTGGGATGATCCCTGGGTTTGTGAACTAACCCTTGATCATGGGATTGAGAAGTACATTGTTGTTGTGAGATCTCAATGTAATATGCTCATGAGAATGAGTGTTGTTTTCTAAATAAGAATCTGAGCATAGAGAGTTTATGTCTGAGAACACAAGTGTGTTTGTGTCCTATAAATACGAGTGGCTTGCATATAGGTATGTTTCCCTAGTTTATAAGCTAACCATTGATTTTAGGATTGGGTGGCACTATTCGAAGGTTGATGTTGCATTGAATGTAGCATGGAGAGGTCGTGAATATTCACTACACAAGATATGACTCTCAAGTTGAAACAAATAAAAACTCACAAGTTGCAACAGAAGGAATGTTTGAACTCTTGATTTGCAACAAAAAGAAACCCACGAGTTGCAAAAAAATAAAAACTGCGAGTTGCATTCAAAGGAATGGATGAACTCTTGATTTGCAACAAAAGAAAACCTGTGAGTTGGAGTAGAAGGAATGGCTAAACTCTCGAGTTACAACAAGAGAATGTGTTGTAAACTGGTTGGTACATGTTGGTGTTATATAGTGTTTATTTTATTGTACTATAGGGGAGCAGGCCTAGTTGTGGGATAAAAGAGAAGGAATTGGTAGATGTGTAACCTAGGATTTGTAGTATTTCTTTGTGTGGATAAATCCCTGTGATGAATTTTCAAAGTAGAAGGTTGAGGGAAGCTATCTTCCCAATATTGTGCAAGAGAGAGAAAATTTCCACTGCATATGTTCTCCGATGGGAAGGGAGGTGCTTTCTCTCTACATCAAATGGTATTAGAGAAAGGTTCATCTCTAGGATGGAAGAATATGAAAATGTATCAAGTTAGTTTCATCTCTAGGATAAAAGAGGTTTCAAGGGTGTGAGATTGGTTATGCTCCTAAGAATTAGTTACACTCCTGAGGATTGGTTTCCTGATAGTTTTCCTATGTAACCATGGTAGAAAGAAAACTTGGGAGAATGTTGTTTCAACTTGTGTTGTTGAATAAGAATGGTGGGAGGTAGTGATGAAGAAAAGACATGTGAAGGGTATTCTAGATGAGGAATATAAAACAAATCCTGAGTATTTCTCTGTAAAGATGAGAAGTTCGAGTGGGTGAAATAACCAAGAGTGAGAATAATTGGAGATGATGGAGTGGTAGAAGATGTTAGAGTGAAGTTGTTAAATGGGAAAATATTGAAGCTGAGAGAAGAAGAATAAATCCAAGAACAAAAGGTAGCATGAAACAAAGTCCAGAAGGTTTTTGTTGAGGAGGAAGATAGTCTCTAAGATAAATGGATGCTAGAGATAGATTGTAGTTGTGGTGGTGATTATCCATGACTATTATCTTGAGATGAAAGAGGCAGTGTGGGTCATGAGAAGATTCATGAGATGATCATTGTGGTGGCAGTTATCCATGATAGTTATCTTGAGATGAATTCATAGTCACTAGAAATGAGCCTGTAGTGTGTGGGTTTTGACCACAGGAGTAGGCTACGAGAGAAATGAAGTTAGAAGATTTCCTGGATTGGAGACTGGGCTCATATGTTCTGAGGAATATATTGGTAGCAGTGAGTGCATTGTTGTTGGATGGTGGCTAGATATTTAGAGTGGGCCTAAATAAAATAAATGAGGATGGACAGAGACACAAAAAATTATAGCAATTGAAATTAGAGGCACATGTGGTTGTGTTAGATGTTATAAAGAAAATGATGGAGTTGTTAAGCCCTAGACAAAGCCCCATTTTAGGTATAAAACCCCTTATTAATCCCTAGATATTGAATTATTATACTGTCGGAGGCACGGAGGTAGTATATAGCAATGAGTTAGCATTGACTTTCATATTAGTTTTATGTTGACTTAAAAAATGTGTATAAATTTTAATGTTGAACATAACAAATAAAAAAATTTATTTTTCAATATAACAAAATTAGTATTTTTATGACCTTTGATTGGTCAATAAATTGATAGTGTTATTGCAACCTTCACTTCATTCGAGGTTTGAAATTAATTTTGACATGACTATATATGAGTGTCACTTTCTTATAAGGTACAACTTTATTGATAAAATAATTTTATAACAAATATAAAATAAAAACCACACATATGTTCATATTGAGTTACCCCCCTTTCACAACTCCCAAAACACATTGAATGGAGACACTTTACCTATAAATTCTATATAAACTGAGCACGATTTGTGCAAGCTTCAGAAGAAGATGGACAGTAGAGCAAGAAAGAGAAACAAAAATTAGTTGCGAAAAACAGGGCAACGCCATCTAAGCAAAAAAAGGTTGCAACAAAACAAGGAAGCGTGCAAGTCGAGATGGAAGACACAACCTAGCTATATATAGGGATGAACATGATTGTAAAAGGGTTGGTTGGTTGTGTGTAGTTTGGTTAGTTAGCTAGTGATTCGGCTAGATTGTGATTAAGCTCAGTCCGATCTTTCCCTCTTGGTGAGGTTGTTGTATGTCGAGTCAAATCAAGTCCTGAGTCTATAAGGTAGCTGACGTATCAGTCTGAGAATTGGAGTTCTGCGACATGAGTCTATAGCCAACAGTCTGTACAAAGCACTACTGAGTATTTTCGAGTCTATAATTAAAGAAAGATTCTGAAGCTAATATGAAGAAGGACCTGAATTTTCAAAATATGATGTGTCTCTGTGTGTTTTACTTATGCATTACAATACTTATTTATGGTTTATAAGTTATACTTGATGGTTCTATGTTTGAATTCTTGTTTTCAACATAAGTAGGTTCGATTATTGCACACATAATATTCAGACCTGTTCATGTCTCTTGCGCAAGATCAGGGTGAGTTCTGAAGGTTTTGTGAATCCTCCTAAGTCTTATCCTTACCCTTCCCTATCTATTTGTCTTAGCAATGCTTCAAGTGAGACTTCTTCTCTTCAGAGGAGATGAAAATGTTAGCGCTCTATATTACTCGGTACCTTTTGTTGGTAACCTAAGAAGGACCCTGGTCTGATCAAACTTGCACCAACAAAATGGTTTTGTTGCTAGGACATGTGTTAAAAGGGAACCTGTAGGGAGAATGATTTCGCGGATCCACAGATCTAGTATTGACCAATGGTGGGAAAGAAATGGTTACGCCATCATATGGAAAGAAGCAGAATTGAGGGGAAAATTGGTGGAAGACACTCGTGAAGAAGTCTTTTACTCAGAAAGATCGAGCGACCAGTATGAGATTTTTTGGGTTAGGTTTTCTGAAGAAATTTTCCACTGGATAAAGAGGCTCCAAGAAGCTCCAGAGTTCCAAGAATGAGTCAAGAGGACCTATGCTTGGGACACAGTAAATATAGCAGAACTTAAGAGGCTGGATTGTCCAGTCATGCGGGTGATTGATTTCTGGGTCAGTACCACATTAGAAGGATATATTATCGAATTTGCAGCTGAGAACCACCAATATTTTTTGCGAGCAGGGGCGATTTTCAAGAAAGACGCAAGGGGAATACTGTTGAGAGAAATCCCTCTGTGGATTAAGGTTTTCTTGATGAAAGAGGGGATGCTGACTAAGTCCCTAACTGATATGGCAGCGTAAACACCCTTGCTTGGGGTAGAGTCATGGCTTGAGAGGGGGGAAGGGTTCTTTGAAAAATGGGGGGAAAACAACAAGAAACAGACTCAAGAGATGAGCGAGCCTTGAAGAGATCTGCCATAGTTGAGAAGTGGTGTCGCGACAAGATCAGGAAATCAACAAGACAATCCAAGAAGTTGAGGAAAGAAGGCATATTAGGAGAAGTAGAGGAAAGACAGATGGAATAGTTGTAGAAGATGAGAAGACAGGAAAGATTGTCCAGTCAAAGATTAAGTGAGAGAGAAGTGCAAAGATAAAGAATTCCCCAGGAGGTTGGACAAGAAGGAGAAGGTGTATACGTAAGAGAGGAAGAATTCACCATGAATCTTGAAGAAGAAAGAGAAGATTCAGCCCCGATAACAAGAGAGATCGGGAATCCGGCCAAAGAGATAAATTCAGTGGAAGAAAATGAGACCCCCCAGATCAAAGAAAACTACCCTGAATCCAGTGGCGCCAACCCTGAATCACCCATACCCCAAGTGTCTTCTATACAAGCGGTAAGTTCGATTCTACCTTCTCATGCTAGTTCTGTTCCAGTGCAATTGGTTAGTCAGTCACAACCGGGAAGTGCGAGTACAAGTACGAGGAGGATATTGGGATCCCCTGGTAGATCGCAAGGATGACTGTTAGGGTTTATATTGATAAGAAAAACAAGATCATCAATGGCTGGCCATGCGGGAGGTTCAATTTCCCGATACCTGAAATTTTGGAGTAAGGGAGATGAATATGTTGAGCAACATTGGTTCTTGTGTGAAGCAATCTGGAGATCCAGAGGGACTCTAGATTTGAATAAGTTGGTCGAGTTCTAGACTACCTTGAGAGGTTGTGCTCGCAAGTGGTACATGAAGATCATTGTGCTAGGAATGAAAGGTCAAGCGTTCACTCTTGGCCAGGTACAGACAAGGTTCATAACAGAGCTCAAACTACCTCAGTCAGAACAACAGGCTCTGTCTGAGTTGCGCGAGATCCAACAAAGGGAAGGTGAATCATCCCGGGAAAACAACCAAAAGTTTAAAGGTGCTATAGGGAGGTTGGCACATCCAATGTATGAAGAACATCAAAGGGAGTGGTACATTTAGGGGTTGCTTCCTTTGACTCGGATTCCGCTAACGCAACAACGGATAACCACTTTAACAGATGCCTTGGAACAATCAATGAAGATTTAAGCCATGGCGGGATACCCTGGGAGCCTGAGAGTGACCAAACCCCCAATAGATGTGAATCTATCACAACTACAAGGGAAAATATCAACGCTTATAGAAAATATTCAAGAGATGACGATACCTAGACCAGGATGACCACATTTTTGGTGCACCAAATGTTATACATAAGGACATCTGGTGAACGAATGTCCACTAATAAGGGGAATGGGACCTCCTCAGAATCTGATGGTACCGCCTCTAGGACCCACAGGAGGAGTTGCACAAGTGTCTACAAACTTAACATTCCATAAACCCACCCTATATCATGCTTTTCCAAGAGGCCAAGCAACACCAGCAGTTGAGTATTGTGAAATCTGTCGAATTCACGGGCATGGGACAAGACAATGCCCCATTATGCAGAAATATTCAGCAGTACCAAATACAGTACATTGTGAGTTTTGTGCATGTACCACACACACTGTAGAGCATTGGATGCACTTGCAAACAAGTTAGATTAAACAACATTCAAGGTGAATGAAAACCCTCAGGGACCAGAAAGAGGTCGAGAAGGTGGAGCCGAAGGAGACTTCATAGGAGGTAGAACTGGGGGACGAGTGCCAAGCAGATGTTATAACTGTGATGAGAAAGGTCACATGGCTAGAGATTGTCCTCATCCAAGGTGGCCATGGTGCTCTCATTGTGGAACCAACGAGCATGCAACTGAAGAATGCCCATAATTAATTGCAAAATGGGAAGATAGAGTACGACAACAAGGAAATAACCTCACCAATTCAGAAATCAAGAGAGTTAGGAAGGGACAATTGCCCAACCTTAATATCATTACTAGAGGAGGAGCGAAGTCAGGAGCTGATGTTGATACTCTACCTCAGATCTAGAAAGAAACACCTAAAGAAGACAAGTATGACCCTCTAAAACATAAGTTGTTCTTTAAAGATGCCATAGAAGTATTTCAGAATATTCCTAGCCATGATATGCAAGAGAAACCCCCACAACCTATTATTTATCCTAAGATAGTGCAAGTCCCTGCTTCACCCCCTGCACCTAGAAACCCTATAGTCATATCGAGACAACCTGAGCAACCTCAAAATGTAGTTGACCTTTGGTTTCAATTATTCTCTGACATTCTAGGGAACGATCAACTAAGAATTTTTTTTCACAATGTGCTATACCTAGTTTTAGGGAACGAAGAACCCCTAGAAGCAAGAATAAGGGATAATATTCCTGAGAAGAGTACTTAGAGAGTGCAGCGAAGAAAAGTACGAACTGGAAAATAATTCATACTAGTATCCTAGTTAGATGAATTTGAGATTAAGGACGTCATGTTGGATCTAGGATCCGATGTGAACATTCTGCCTAAGAATACCTAGGAAGCCTTAGGAAAACCTAGACTGACATATTCCCCAATTCATTTAAGAATGGAAAACTAATATTGTGTCTTCCCCATTGGGAGACTGGAGAATGTTTTAATAGATGTTGCAAGAGTAAAGACAGTGTATAACTTTCAATTCATTGAGATCATGGGAGATAAGGACCCTTACCCTGCACTACTTGGCATTGATTGGGCCTATGACAACTATGTAGTAATCGACTTAAATAAAGACACCATGACCTTTGAGGCCGATGGAATCAAGATAGTTCAACCTTTGGATCCATATGTAGGACCCAAGTATACAGATCCAATAGAAAATAATATGGAGGGAGAAGACTTGGAGCAACTGTACACCGTAACAATAGGAACAAGAGATGATTATATAAATCCTACTGTCGATGGATCAATAAGTTGGAGAAGCATACGGTCAACAAACGAAGATTCAGAATTGGATTTTGACAGTTGGCAACAAGGTTTGTACAAAATATTCTCAAGAAGATGCGTAACTATTAGAGTAACTAGATGGGTTGGGACCGAAGTTAGAGAACACCCATTATACGATGGCACCTCAGAACTAGACATTTTTCTACTCAAAATGGAGGAAAATGTAGTAGAAGATCAAAGAATCTCGGTACTAGATGTATCTTTTTAGGACACCCCTGCCAGATGGTGGAATAATCATAAATCCTTACTCAGAACTTGGGATGAGGTGAAGCAATCTATCAAGTATAGGTTCCAGAATAAGGAGCTACTGGAATCAGAGATGCAGACTTATCTCCAAGTTGCGCAATTGTTCATTGGAGAATCAGATCCTAGAATGCATATTGAATAGTGTGTGACACAGTGGAAAGTTGCGGGAATACCCTCTCACTTATACGTCCAGTTATTTCCCCACTCTTTAGGTCCAATCCCGAAATCTTGGTTCATACATGAGGAAACCAGAAGATAGACCAGCAACTGGAAAACACTGGCAGCTCATTTTTGCAAGGACTTCTCATTTACAAGTAAGTACCCTGAGCTTGAAGTAGTCCTGCAAAAGATTAAATAATTTCTTTTTACAGATAATGGTAATTAGAAATCAAACTTAGTGGTATGTTCCAAACATAGCCAAGATCTTTAGACTAACCTTCACCTACCCTCAACTAAGAAACCTATAGAATGTTATTAGATTAGAAGATATTCAGAAAGCCTAGATGACTTAGAGGAATTGAGAAACCTATCCATCAAAGAGACAAAGGGGAGCAGAGAAATCCAAAAACACCATACCCAGCCAGACTAATAGCTCCTACGATCACCCATTAAAATTGTGCAAAATCAATATAGGGACCATAGAGAAACCCAAGATAGCTATGGTGGGAGACTACTGGGATGAGAAAACCAGTCAATAAATATAGAGTTTGTTGCGGGAATATGAGGATTTGTTCCCAAAGAATTTTTCAGAGTTAAAGGGAATCAAAGGAGTTATGGGAGAAATGAAAGTTGAATTGAAATCAAGATCCAAGCCTGTGAGACATAGACCATATCATCTTAACCCTAGAGTAAAAGAGAAGGTTAAGAAGGAGATATATAATATGTTGGAAGAAAGACTCATTTTTGCAGTAGAAGAAGTAGAATGGGTCAGCCCAATAGTTATTCAAAGCAAGAAAGGCACAGAGGATATTACAGTCTGTGTAGACTATAGAAGCCTTAAATCTGCCTATGTGCATGACTCATTCCCAACACCTTTTACTGACGAGGTGCTAGAACAGGTTGCGGGGAAGGAAGCATACCCATTCACAGATAGATTTTCAAGGTACCACCAAGTTAGGATTGTCGAAGAGGACAAAAAGAAGATCACATTCATAACATAATGGGGATCTTTCGCATACAATGTGATGCCAATTGGTTTAAAGAATGCCCCTGCAGTTGTTTCTAGGATTGTAATAGTGGATTTTAGAGAGTTCATTCACAAATTTATAGAAATCTATATGGATGATTGGACAATATATAGCCTATTCAAGGAAAATGTAGCACTGTTGTGGATAATGTTTGACAGATGCAGAGAATTGCAAATCTCATTGAATCTCAAAAAGTGTATCTTTTGTGTACCACATGGGAATTTATTGGGCCACATAGTCTACCGAGAAGGGGTATTGGTAGTGTTGGTGTCAGAAGTCACTCCTGTATTGCAAAAGGAGCAGAGCACGACACCCATCAGTTTTATGTCACGATAAGTTTAATGGATGATCAAATGGTTAGAGACTCAAGAATATATCGCTCTAACTCAGAAAACCGGGTTGGGTATGTAGAAAACAAGATAGGTCTTGATCCAACTTCCGTCAGTAAGATGAGTATAAAATGGGTAGATGGAAGAATTGGTGAGAAGAGTGAGCAAGATTACCTCAGGTGTCAAGCCTTCGACAGCTTGAGGAGGAAAAACTAAAAAAACAAGATCTTCTTGGTCCAGAGTTTCAAGGAACTGAGAGGTGACTTGACTGGATCCTCCAATTTCGAGCCATTTTAGCATTGAGAAAACACAAGAACTGATTAGAATCCTTATGACTATTACAGTGATCCAACCTACATCATCCTATAACAACGCAACTCGACTGGATCCTCCAATTCCGAGTTGTTCTAACATAGTGTAAACAAAGAAATGGAAAGAGGTTGACATCCATAAAGGCAAGAAGTCTCAAATGCCAATACATAACCAGAGTGACCAATTCTTCATCAAAACTTTACAATAAGAAGCCTAGCTCAACCATCAATGATTTGAAAAATATCAAAACTAAGTATATATACTCCTAAACAATTGCCCAACAGAGGCGTCTTAGACTTTCAGGATGGGGCGTCTCTTCAATCAAATCTGGCCTACACTCCTCTGTCATGCGCCAACTTAACTCTGCACAACTCACGTAAGGGATAGTTGAGCCCTTAAATGTCGAATTAGCGTGCACAGACTTCCCTGGTGAGTCGAGGACATCAACATGGATTCTATGGGAAAACCAGTACAGAGCACCACCGCGGGTAGACTTCCTGCCGAGACCTCCATACCTCGCAATTAATGAGTGAGGAGAGGTTTCAACCACCCCCTCTCTTCTTCATTTACTTCGAGCAGGTATCAATATTGAGATCAAGTGGAACTGGCACCTGGAGAACACGGTGATCCCTTCTGAAGCTAAACCTGGCGCTTCAACCCTTTACGCAGTTCTTTCTATCGCCCCCAAGTGACCACGGGCTGTGACCCTGTGCCTATCTTCAAAGGTGCTTTCGGCATTTCGCGTCTCATGGATATGAAGGAGATGCTCCTTGTGCTTCAAAGTCGCGATGGGAGAAAGGGTGAAGAGCCTAATCAGGCACCATGTGTCCCTTTGGATGGACGACTGAGACTACTTTGTGATACAGTGGGCCCGGGTCCTAGACGCTCTCAGCACTTCGTGTCTCGTGGCTGGGAAGAGGTTGATCCTCTCTTTTCAAAGTTGCGATGGGTGAAAAGGCAAAGAACCTAATCACGCACCATGTGTCCCTTTGGATGGACGACTGAGACTGCTCCGTGATACAGTGGGCCCGGGTCCTGGACACTCTCGGCACTTTGCATCTCGCGGCTAGGAAGAGGTTGATCCTCGCTTTTCAAAGTCGCGATGGGAGAAAAGGAGAAGAGACTAATCGCACACCACATGTCCCTTTGGATGGACATCTGGGATCACATCAGTGCTTTCACCTGAAATATCCCGAAAGCTCCCCTGTCCTCTTATTTAGGTCCCATCCTTTCCACCGAACCTTAGGCCATGATCGCGGGACAGGCTCCTGGGGATATCACATTTCACATTTCAAGGTTTTGAAACCCAAGGGATAACCCTATCTTTCCAACTTACGATCCCCAAAATGCTGACTAGCTGCCACCTGTCTCCACTGGATCGGACGACCCTAATATTTTTGGTGGTGTAAGCGTTGTTCCTTGCGCTAAACCTGGCTCAACTCTGTTGACCACAATTACCCACCGACTGTCGATCTACTTCATTGATTGATTCTCATCGTTGAATACTGGAGCCGCTCGCCTGTTTTCATTTTCAACCCGAAATGGATTTTTTGTGCACTTCTTATTGCACTCATGGCTGTGACCTTGGACTAGAATGCATTTGATGGGTTTTCAAACCCCATTTCTTCACATTTTACATCAAGGGTCTGAAATTGGGGGAAAAACACCCTTCTTGCAAGAATTGGTGCTAACATTATGCTCCATGGGGGATAAAGTCGTCCATGTGATGCTCTAAGAACTCATTCCACAGCTTCAGTGCCTTGTTATTGGGCTACGGAGTCAAGCTCAAAACCTCCTACTGTTTAAAATACAGGCTGAAAAGCAAAGAAAAACAAACAAATCTACATGCTCTAAGGAACTTATTTATGTACAGTCCTAATGCTAATAAAATATTTCACATGGGGCTAGGTGAAAGTAAACTTCCACCATAGCCATTCAAGTAGCTTCCTGAATAGAAGCTCCTTCCTTCTGTCAATGGTCACTAGCAGATGGTGTAACTGTGACAGTAGAACGGCTACACTCTTCAACTTCTCCTCACAGGCTGAAGTTGATATGAAATAGGGCGGCTCCAAGGCATAAAGGACATGCCACTCCATGTATTCACTAACAGGGTCATAGATTGAGTGGCGAATTTCGGAAAATGGGCGGCAGGTAGCCTCCTCTGCTACAAAGTTGCTCACATGTGGTTGGATATCTATGATAAGAACAGGTGAGTGGACGATTGACATAGGCTCACTACTCTCAGGCGGTGGCTACTCGCTGACTGGCTCTGGACAGAAAATACTCTGCTCCTCTGGTTCTTTCTCCTCTTCTTGTTGGCTCTCCCCCGGCTCAGATTCATATTCATCATAAATAGGGACCATGGGATGGCTCTGGTTACTGTCATGTCGGTCAGTGTCTTCATAGTGATCAAATGTAGGATAAGTTTGTTTCTCATCATTACTATAATATTCGTCAAAAAGGGGCTGACCTTCATTTCTATGTTCCTCCTCCAGAATAATGATCCCGTCAAAAATATCCATTTTAGGGACAATGGTATCTGCTACTTCTGGCTGCTCATACATAATTTTTTTCTCTTTAATCCTAGCTAAAAATATATCGTGAGAAGCCCCTTGAAGGAAAAGAGAAAAATCCTCCTCCACAACCATCTCTTCTATAAAAACGGGGAGGTCTTTGTGATCATAAGCATGGATACTAGGAACATCTACTTCAACCCGATATCCAGGTGATCCATTTACCATGGACCACATATGATCTATAAACTCATAATTTCCACTAGAGGCGTGTTGATCCTTATGAACATCTAAAAGAAAAGATGCATCTGATATGATGTCAGATGCTTCCGTTCTAGGGCTAACACAATTAATATCATTCAACACCTCTATTTTTTCATGGAAAATTCTTTCCTCCACAGTAAAATATTTATCATGGACATGGTCTTCAGGGCCAGCAGAGGCTTCATGAAGCAAAGAAAACTCCTCACAACAGTTTTCATACAAATAATCAATTGGATAGTAATATTTACAAAATCAATTGAAAGCTGTATGAAAATCTATCAAAGAATGGATACTTGCAGTGGGAAGAGATCGACACCAATCAAGAGTAGATCCCTTTAATGAATACCTGAAGAGATTAATCTGGACATCTTCATGCATGATATTAAGTCGATGAATAACCTCATGAAAGTCCAGTAAATTCTCAGCTGGTACCTCCGAAATCTTTGTGTGAAATTCAGGGAGGAAACTTTCCCATATGTCTCTATCAGGAAGTGCATTAGGAAAACCAACTATCTGGGAAAAGTCACAGAAAGAAAACCTTTGTGCTAATATTTTCTCCATATCGAACCAGTGGAGTTGTTGATTGATCCTTGAATCATGGAGTCACCAGATGAAATATTTACAGCTTCTTAATGTTTTCATTACCCCAGGAATCTTCTCAGGCTGAGAAAGCAGCTGCTAAGAACTTCTCGAGAAAGCTCCTCTGGGTCAGCTTTCAGGTGTGCTAAAGTAGCCACAACTGAAACAGTGATGTGGAAACCTTGGAGTCACCACAACGGAGTCTCCAGGTGTACAGTAGCAATCTTTAAGGGATTTGATGCCTGATGCACCTTCAGAATCAGAGGCTCAATGTCGTTAGATCTCGGGGAAAATTTTCAACTTCATCCCCGGCAGCGACGCTAGAAATGTTGGCGTCAAAAGTCACTCCTGGATTGCAACAAGAGCAGAGCCTAATGCCCATCAGTTTTATGTCACTATAAGTTTAATGGATGATCAAATGGTTAGAGACTCAAGAAGATATCGCTCTAACTCATAAAACCAAGCTTGGTATGTAGAAAACAAGGGAGGTCTTGATCCAACTTCCGTGAGTAAGCTGAGTATAAAATGGGTAGATGGAAGACTTGGTGAGAAGAGTGAGCAAGATTACCTTGGGCATCAGGCCTTCAACAACTCGAGGAGGAAAAACTCAGAAAACAAGATCCTCTTGGTCTAGAGTTTCAAGGATCTGAGAGGTGACTCGACTGGATCCTCCAATTCCGAGCCATTTCAGCGTAGAGAAAACACAAGAACTGATTAGAAGCATTGCGAATATTACATTGATCCAACCTACATCATCCTATAACAGCACAACTCGACTGGATCCTCCAATTCCGAGTTGTTCTAACACAGTGTAAACAAAGAAATGGAAAGAGGCTGACATCCATAAAGGAAAGAAGTCTCAAATGCCAATACATAACCAGAGAGACCAACGCTTCATCAAAACTTTACAATTGGGAGCCTAGTTCAACCATTGATGATTTGAAAAATATCAAAACTAAGTATATATACTCCTAAACAATTTCCCAATAGAGGCGTCTTAGACTTTCAGGATGGGGCGTCTCTTCAATCAAATCTAGCCTGCACTCTTCTGTCATACGCCAACTTAACTCTGCACGGCTCACGCTAAGGGGTAGCTAAGCCCTTAAATACCGAATTAGCATGCGCAGACTTCCCTGGTGAGTTGAGGACATCGGCATGGATTCTATGGGAAAACTAGTATAGAGGACCATCGCGGGTGGACTTCCTGTTGGGACCTCCATACCTCGCAATTAATGAGTGAGGCAAGGTTTCAACCACCCCCTCTCTTCTTCATTTACTCCAAGGAAGTATTAGGATTGAGATCAAGTTGAACTGGCACCTGGAGAACACGGTGATCCCTTCGGCAGCTAAACCCGACGCTTCGGCCCTTTGCGCAGTTCTTTCTATCACCCCCAAGTGACCACAGGTTGTGACCATATGCCTATCTTCAAAGGCTCTTTCGACATTTCGCATCTCAAGGATATGAAGGAGTTGCTCCTTGTGCTTCAAATTCATGATGGGCGAAAGGGCAAAGAGCCTAATCATGCACCATGTGTCCCTTTGGATGGACGACTGAGATTGCTCCATGATACAGTGGGCCCGGGTCTTGGACACTCTCGGCACTTCGTGTCTCGCGGCTGGGAAGAGGTTGATCCTTGCTTTTCAAAGTTGCGATGGGAGAAAAGGCAAAGAGCCTAATCATGCACCACGTGTCCCTTTGGATGGACGGCTGATACTGCTCCATGATACAGTGGGCCCGGGTCCTGGATGCTCTCGGTACTTCACGTCTCATGGCTGGGAAGAGGCTGATCCTCTCTTTTCAAAGTCGCGATGGGCGAAAAGGTGAAGAGCCTAATCATGCACCACGTGTCCCTTTGGATGGATGACTGGGATCACATCAATGCTTTCACCTGAAATATCTCGAAAGCTCCCATGTCCTCTTATTTAGGCCCTGTCCTTTCCACCAAACCTTAGTCCATGACCGCGAGATAGGCTCCCGGGGCTATCACATTTCACGTTTTTGGGGTTTTGAAACCTAAGGGATAACTCTGTCTTTCCAACTTATGATCCCCGAAATGTTGACTAGCTGCCACCTATCTCCACTAGATTGGATGACCCTAATCATTTCAGTGGTGTAAGCGCTATTACTTGTGATAAACCTGGCGCAACTCTATTGATCGCAATTACCTGCCAACCTTTGATTTGCTTCATCGATTGATCCTCATTGTTGAATACTGGAGTCGCTTGCCTGTTTTCATTTTCAACCCGAAATGGATTTTTTATGCGCTGCTTATTGTGCTCATGGCTGTGACCTTGGACTATAATGCATTTGATGGGTTTTCAAACCCCATTTCTTCGCATTTTACATCAAGGGTCTGAAATCGGGGAAAAAACACCCCGCTTGCAAGAATTGGTGCTAACAGGTAGACCCAACCAAAGTTGTGATCATCGCGAATATTCCACCATCTACAAGTGTTAAATAGTTGCCCTCCACGCGGGGACATAGGTTACTATCACAGGTTCATCCAAAGATATGCCAACATTAGTGCACCTATGGAAAACCTACTGAAAAAGGTTGAACCATTCCAATGGACTCCAGAATGTGATAAAGCATTTGGGACACTCAAGGAGAAGCTCAGCACAACACCAATTCTGATATTCCCAAACTGGGAGAATGAATTTCATGTCCATGTAGATGCTTCAGAATTGCCTTAGGATCTATCTTAACGCAACCTGGAGATGGAGCTATGGATCATCCTATCTATTTTGTGAGTCGAAAGCTGTCGCAAGCAGAGTGCAACTACACAATGACAGAAAGGGAGGGCTTAGCCATGATTTATGCTTTGCATAAATTTGTTAGGTTCTCATTTCAAGTTCTTTATTGATCATTCTGCATTGAAATATCTAGCTAACAAACCTGTGTTGGAGGGGAGAATTTGTAGATGGTTGTTGTTATTTCAATAATTTTCCTTTGAAGTTATCATTAAGTGAGGGAGATGCAATGTAGGACCTGATCACCTATCCAGATTAGAGTCAGGGGAAAGTGGCAGAGCAATAGATGATCATCTCCCAGATGCAGAATTGTTCTGGTTTGAGGCCATACCAGAGTACCTGGAGGACATAGCAATATTCTTAAGTATAGGGGCCTGTCCAGAAACATATTTTGCAACCCAGAAATGCCACATGGTTGTTAGAGAAACAAATTACTAGCTGATCACCAAATAGTTGTATAAACTAGGACTAGATAATATCCTCATAAGATGTGTCTTGGATCATGAAAGAAAGGATATACTTTGGGAATGCCACAGTGGAGTTGTAGGAGGTCACGTAGGAGGAAAGGCCACTGCACAAAAGATTCTACAGGCAGGATTTTGGTGGGAAACACTCTTCAAGGATGAAAAAGTATACGCTAGATCATGTGATGTTTGTAAAAGTTTGTATATTGCACAAATCACACATATGTCAGAGGAGGAATCAATTGCGTAGAGACTTATGGAGTTACAAGAACTCGAGGAGACCAGATTTCTAGCAGACTTCCATCAGACAGTTGAAAAATTAAGACAAAAATCTTGGCATTATAGGCACATTAAGACCAAGGTATCTATGCAAGGAGACAAGGTTATACTCTACCATAGTCAGTACCATAAGCATCGTGGCAAGCTGTGCATGCACTGGTTGGGACCATTTATAATTGCGGAGATATGACCCTCAGGAGCAGTCAGAATCGCGCAACTAAATGGTGTTCTATAGTCAAGATGGTTGAACGACGCTCTCCTTAAGCCCTATCTGTCTCAAAACTGAGAAAAATGGATTGTTTCTCTAGTCCGAAGGAGCATGTATAATAGTTAGATTTGAGTTTACTGAAATTTTTGTAAATTTAGTTAATAAAATTG
The DNA here is from genome assembly GCA_000966675.3 of Picea glauca. NCBI lineage: Eukaryota > Viridiplantae > Streptophyta > Pinopsida > Pinales > Pinaceae > Picea > Picea glauca. Next base: position 47,558 of record JZKD02S2055626.1, on the reverse strand, counting down.
ATGTGCGTAGTGTTACGCCATGACACAAAGTTCATTTCTATTTAAGTGTTGTTTGATACAGAACTAATGACTCAACAGTGCAGGATCTGAAGCATAAGAGAAGCCATTAATGACAGTCATTGATATGACGGGGACCTCCTTTGTGGTCGGAGGGAGAATGAATCCAAATAATATTTGAATCCATGTGTCACACGAACCCAGTCTAGTCACAGCCTTTATTTCCATTACGGTACCCCGTATGAAGTCAATTAAGCCATAAAGCCACAATACACAAATATTCCATCGGATTTCACGCCGCGATACTCACCCATCAAACAGAAAGGTCTAAAATCAGCCATGTCCCTATCCCATTCATGCAAGTAAGTAAATGCCAGAATCTCCCAATAGGATTTACCCTGTTAAATCATCCCGTCGGACAACTCAGATCCAGTTGCGTCCATACGGTCATGATGAACAACAATTATTGCTAAACTTGCCCGCTAAGCCAAGTATAAGGCCCTGAGAACTTGCCCGAGAACACATCGTTTTCAAAGAACATAGACATTTCTGAGTTCCGTAGAGAAAACTAGCCTGTAAAATTGTGAAATCCATAGTCGTGGTCCTAGTCCTTAGCTTTCCACGGAAGTTTTGATAACTCATAATCCACAATGTCGAGAGCCACAACAAGCCGAAGTGCCATGTCTAAAGAAGTGGTACTAGACGAGCCTTGCGACCCCCGAGTCAAGGTCGTGGGCTATCTTAAAGGGAAGGTGGAGCATTTTAATCTCCTCGATCTTGACCTAACAAATCCAGTTTTGTTCCCCCGGATGAACACATATGCCATTTGGGAGATGGCTCCAGACAGATTAGGAGGCATGCAATTTGTGCCAAAACTAGAATTTTTAAACTTATTCAATTCAACCATCATGAACCTCAGAGACCTATCGGTATTCAGTACCACTGGTGAGGATGCACGGTGCACAAAATTTATGATAAGTAGGGTGCACGACAGAAGTCTCTGGTTGGATAAGAGATATCCAATCCATGTTGAAGACATCCATCAACTTACTGGACTGTCCTTCGAAGAAGAAGATATGTCAAAAGGATTCCAGGGTATTAGTAAGCATGACAAAAAGAAAGGAGAGCTCAACCTGTATGAAAAATTCAACGCAAAGAGGGGGGGATGCACAACAGTAATCAACCGTATATTACAAGAGATAGTCAGGACTGGTTGTTACATCATAGCCAGTAATGTTATGAGATCATACTACAAGGGCGAATGCACACTATATGCATTATCAATAGCATACTTTTGTGCCAACGACATTGTGTTCAATTAGTGTAGTTACCTGTTGGAGGAACTACTAGTGGCATGCGAGGAAGCGCAAGAGAAGGGAGGAACCTTCATTTATGGATATCTGCTGATGGAATTCACAATGTTTAAATGGAAGCCACCTATATGAAGGATGTTGACGCTACGAGATAAGGGGAACATGGCGAAGATGTTCGAGCCATGGAAGTCAAGGCCAGATTTGGAGAATGCAGCCTTCAACACTGCAACATTTGCTAAGTGGTACAACGAACTGATAGACGCAACACAAAGGCTGTGTATTCCACAGAAGCTCCTCAACTGCAACACAAGAAACATTTCCTTCAGCATGAACCGACACCATACATTTGTATGGCCAAGACATGTTAGCAGGGAATATTCCCATACAAGGATGTTGTTGTTCTATTTGGACGGGGAGACCTTCAAGGAAGTAATTTCATGGCCAGGAGTCAAACGCAACCCATGCAAGTCAGGGATGCATTATATTTTTCCTACGGAGATGCTGAAGAAGAAAGACAAAGAAGAAGGAGAAGGACCGAGCTCAAGCCCATAACCACAGAAGCAAGAAGCTCCAACACAATCAGACTTTGAGGAGGAAGATGAGACACAACCATTGGAGTGTAAGAAAATAATGCTACCGGTCCTCCATCGACTGCTAGCTAATGTCGTGTTGTCAGGTGAGGATATCAAACATATTCTGAGTGTTGTGTTCGTTAATGAACCAATGGTGAAGAATCTCAGAACCAGGGTTTCGCTGAATAAACCTCTGAACCCCCAACCCCTTACATCAACCATCCCCCGCACCTGCTCAGAGGTCAAAGAAAGCCCCATCATTCACATTCAAGACAAACCTGAGCCTGATACATTTCCATCCACAATTGTCACTGAGAACCCTCTGTCATCACAATAACCCCAGTCACCCACCCCAGAAACCACCAGTCCACCCCAGACCACAAACCTAGAATCAATGCAACTCGATCAGCGAGAGAAAGTAGAGCGAGAACTCCCAGGAATAACCCAAGAGTTGTAAAATCCGAGACTAGAAGTTTCTGGTCCAAACCCCAAAGAACCAGAGTAGAGCATGAAGCTGACTGGTCCGAACCCAGATATCTAGGAACAACATATTGAGCCTTCGGCGCAAGAAAAAGACACCCAAATTGTGGAGGAGCCGCAAGCCCAAAGCAACCAACAAATCACCTCACCGGCCAAGGGTGAGGGTGTCCAATAAAGAACAATGCATGGAGCAGATGCAACAAAAGATCAGGAGATACCAGAGGCTCAGAAGGAACCAAAAGCAACACCTGGGTAGAGCGCGACATCCGAGTGCGAATACATGGAGGGGGTTCTCCAGAACCCTCAACAATGCGCATAATTGATGAAACTATTCATAGCCATAATAGAGGTTCTGAATCTCTTGCCCTCAGTGCTAAGTTTGAGGATCGTGCCAGGACCATCAAGAGAGGAGGAGGTATAGACCCACTCAAAGCATTCAATGGCCAGTGGACTTCCACTACAAACACGAGAACCCATAGACGTAGCCCCTTCATCCGCTGACTTGGTACAGTGGCCATCGAAGCACTTATTTGGACTGATCAGAGAATCAAATGATCAATTAGAGCAAAGGCTCCAAGAGGCCGAGAGGTCTATCGAGGTCGTAAGAAAGGAAGCGCTCCTCATGAAAACATATAGGACACAGGAAGCGCACAACAAAATCCATGTTGAGTGCAAACTGGAAAGAGTGCAGGAAAGACTTGTTGAAGCCTAGTCGAAGATTCAGAAGGTTGCACCTGAACTACCTGAAGCTAGTGATGCAGGTGAGCCAGAGCACCAAATTGAGCTTCTACAAGGAGCATGGACTCAACTAGCCACTCGCGTCGAGCATCTATAAGAACATTTACGACATACTCAACAAGAAGCAGGGAAACAACCTCAGAAGCTGCAAGAGAAGATGCAGAATATAGTACTACAAGGAAATGATGCCCGGGAAACACTACACAAGTACACAACGGAGTGCACAAAGATTTTTAGGGAATTCATCAGTTGGATGATCATCATCGCTCGACGCAACCACGTCTTGGAGGAGGTGCGCACCAAGATCCAGGTGGTGAATGAAGAAGTTATGGCCATGATGGATCTGATGGAGAAACAACAAAAGTTCGACCAAATCCAACAGGTGGAAAATGAACTACATGCCCTCTTTAAGGCATAGTCCGTAGCAAATAAAGAGCTACGCGAATTTCGACCTGTCATTCAGGCAGTATACATGCAGATGCATCAAGTTGATGCAACAAAATATTCCGAGTGGAACTTGTTGGTCAAGTCCAGGCCAAAGGAGTGTAGTAAAGAGGTGACCCAATAGTTTGTTGCAGAGGCATCACTCGTCACCAGGAAGTGGCAGGATAAAGTTGGAAACTTTCAAGGAGTGAAGGGGCGAGCCTTAGAATTGGTCCCAGAGTTGGGCCCTTCATTTGAAGAGGCAAAAGAAGAGAAAGCACAAATAAAAGAGCAGAAGGAAGAAGAAAAGGAGGACAAGGGAAAAGAGCAGATTCTCCTGGAATCTACGAAAGAACCAAGCACTTAAATCGAGGGCGAGTCAAGGGTTGTGGTCGGAGCCTGTTGGGTCCTTCATTTTTTGGATAAGGAATCGTGCAAGTTTTAACTGAGCATGAGTTGCGCAAGCTTTAGAAGAAGTTGGAAAATAAAGAAAGAAAGAGCAACATAAAGCAATTGTGAAAGACAATGCAACACCAGTTAAGCAACAAACAATTGCAACAAAATAAGGAAGCATGCAAGCCGAGATGAAAGACACAACCTAGATATATATAAGGATGAGAATGATTGTAAAAGGGTTGGTTGGTTGGTTGTGTGTAGCTTGGTTAGTTAGCTAGTGATTCGACTGGATTGTGATTAAGCTCAGTCTAATCTTTCCCTCTTGGTGAGGTTGTTGTCTGTCAAGTCAAAAAATTCATGAGTCTATAAGGTAACCGATGTATCAGTCTGAGAATTGGAGTTTTGTGACATGAGTCCAGAGCCAAGAGTCTGTACAAAGCACTACTGAGTATTTCTGAGTCTGTAATTAAAGAAATATTCTGGAGCTAATATGAAGAAGGACCTGAATTTTCAAAATATGATGTGTCTTTGTGCGTTTTACTTATGAATTACAATACTTATTTATGGTTTATAAGTTCTACTTGATGTTTATATATTTAAATGCTTGTTTGCAACATAAGTAGGTTCGATTCTTGCACACATAAGATTTAGACCTGTTCATGTCTTTTGCGCAAGATCAGGATGAGTCTTGAAGGTTCTATGAATCCTCCTAAGTCTTTTCCTTACCCTTCCCTATCTATTTGTCTCAGCAGTGCTTCAGGTGAGACTTCTTCTCTTCGGAGGATATGAAAATTCCAGCGCTCTAGACTACTCAGTACCTTTTGTTGGTAACCTGAGAAGGACCCTGGTCTGATCAAACTTGCGCCAACAATGTGGATAATCTCAAACTCTAAGAGCCTTCCATGTTGGATCAGGAGGAGGAGCAGGTCCTACCTTCCATAGAGGATAGAGATCCAGATGATCAGGAAGAGTTGGAAGAGGACACAATTTTTTAGAAGTGGTCTATAACTATAAGACGAGAGTAGCACGACCTTTGGAATATTGGGTATAAAGGAAAACTTCCAGGTAAAGAAAAGTGGTACTCCAGGGAGAAGGTAGAGGAAAAATTTCCTCACCTCATTTAGTAAATATTTTGGGGACCAAAATCCTCCCTAAATGAGGAGGTATGATCTATATTGGATCATTATATTATTTTTCATCTATCTTGATGGTTTATGGGTAAACAAATTGGAGGAATCAACTTGCAGAGCCATTTTAGTGACTAGTCCCAATTTGGAAATTTGGGTCCAACAAATTATCTGAAATCTTACAAATCCATTTTGAGGCATAAAATGACACTTTTTATGGTCCAAACCTTACTATGGACCAAACTAATATATTCTACGCACAAATACCTTTCCAACAGTGCAATAATCTCCTCAGTCAAAGTTCTTATGTGAACATTATGCCTTTCGCAAGTTGACCTACCGTATTGATCATCATGGTGCAAGTGGATGCCATGTCATCCCCTATTACTTAAATGTGTGGGGCTAGACACATAGTGGAGTTTCTAGAACATTCTAGAATTTACAAACCTAATCACTAATTGAGGGTTGGGGAATTCAATACCCTAACCCTAGATGGCTACCAGGCTATGTTAAATATGGATTCATTAGGAGGAGAAGGGGTTCCATTATTTTGCATTGTATATTGTTCCATGAATGAGAAAAACATATGAGAGTGGTACTTTGTGATCGTAATAGAAGAGGAGATATTATGTAGAAGCCATAAAAGCCACAATATCCAAGTCAACTCCACAGAGAGTGACTCTTTCTTTGTACTAGTATTTGAAGAAAAGAGAGCAGAGTGGCCTCACCTTCTAGCTGGGTTTTCTCCCATGTTGGGTTTTCCGGGTCATATCTTGTGTTTATTTGTGGATGGTGCGCGAGAATTTATTTATGTTCTCTATTTTTCCAATTTTGGATATTTCATAAATTTTAAGCAAAAATCAATAATTAAAGAATCTAATATCTAAAGGAAATTAGTCTTCACATTAACGATTTCAATATTTTATTAGATATGTTGTGACGAATTGCCCAGTTGAATATCCACAAAAGTTTACAGATCAATTTTTGTCCTGAATGTTTGCCAATACATCTTCATATGACATGGCTCCCTAAAATATGATATCTACGGCCTTAGGATCATGATTATAAGCAGGGGTCAATATTACAGTTTTGATATGTCCTTCTACAACACATCTTGGGTCATGTTTCCTAGCAAATTTTGTACACAAACTGAGCTCTTTGAGAGCTCCAACTTATTTCTTGGCATGAGGAGAATTCAATAATGATAAATTTCCCACTTTAATAGGAAATATTGGCCATATTTTATTTGCATGTGTAGATAGAAAGGCATTGATTCATATCATAGCGGTCTGATAGGTAATCTCTATGAAAACAAGTTTATCATGGAAATATTTGGGGAGAAAATGTGGGGCATAGGTGCACCCAAATATATGTGAAGTGTTTTTCCATGTACCAATATGATATCTACGGCCTTAGGATCATGATTATAAGTGGGGGTCAATATTACAGTTTTGATATGTCCTTCTACAACACATCTTGGGTCATGTTTCCTAGCAAATTTTGTACACAAACTGAGCTCTTTGAGAGCTCCAACTTATTTCTTGGCATGAGGAGAATTCAATAATGATAAATTTCCCACTTTAATAGGAAATATTGGCCATATTTTATTTGCATGTGTAGATAGAAAGGCATTGATTCATGTCTTAGCGGTCTGATAGGTAATCTCTATGAAAACAAGTTTATCATGGAAATATTTGGGGAGACAATGTGGGGCATAGGTGCACCCAAATATATGTGAAGTGTTTTTCCATGTACCAATCCCTATTTATTTGAGGGTTTCTAGGTCTTCTTTAGACAATCTCGACAATGGCCGATTAAATGTGGCATGGAAGAAGGGTGCCATGAAATTGTCACAAATATCATAAAAATGATTTTTAAAGTTGCATTCCCACAATTCTGAACAATATACATGTATAAGGGGGTAATCATGGTTCCAACTCAAACCCATCAAAGGAAAAGGAATTGATGAACATACAACATCAATTAAGAAGGAAGAAATGTAAAATCCTACCATTTTATTCCCTATAGATTCTTTGACCACTGTAAAAATGTTGAAAAATAAGACCTGGGACCAAATGAAATGTGACCTACTTTAGCCACATAGTCTCCTACTAGTACCCATTCCAACTTGAAATGAGTGCATCCTTATTTTCCATAGAACCTGCAAATCATCGCTACTAGAAGTTGATAGGGTTCTTTAAAATACTGGATCTAGTACAATATATTAGCTTTTTTTGCAAAAGGTTTGTAATAACTCCACCATTCTTTGATCAAATCAACTAAGCTACAGTTTTAATCTATGAATGTATCCAAAAAATGCTTATTAAGGTATACTTCATGCTTTTATAAATTGTACATCTTGTGGATGTCATCTGGATTTAATGAGGCAACACGGGTTACTACCTTATTTAATATGGTATATGTCTTCGACTCCAAGTGTGAGTATATCCATCTCACTACACCATTATATGACATGATAGTGGGTTTAGTAGCAATGACATATAGCCTACTCTTCTCGATATGTTGATATACTGCAAGGTCTTCATCATCCTTTGGAAAATATTCATTGAAGAAGACCTGGTACATTTTGTTCCAATCGAGGCAGCCCTTGACTCCATTGAAATGTTTGGTGTCCATTAATAGCAGGGCATCACAGTCCCTTCCCTGGGAAATGACATTCTCTCTAGTATGTTTCCCCCTTTGGACCTGTGTTTTCAACATCTTTGTTTCTGATATTCTGCACAATAAATCGTTAAGTCGAGGGTTTCACAAAAGAAGTGAGTGCTCTTGTTATTTTACATAGTATCATGAAATAACACAAAATTAACTCTTTAACAATCATCCTACCTGTATCTTAAGAAATTTAACAAAAGTAATTCTTGATAACTTGGGAGAGGGTTTGCAAACTGATATTTTCCCTTTTTTCCGTATAAATTGAGAGATAACAAGGAAAATGCATGAATTAAGCTTATAGTATGCATTTACCAACTCCCTGACCCACAATTAATGTATTCAAATTTGAAAATTATAATGGGTGGGAGAGGCACAAAGGCGCTTAAAGGAATTGGGAAGAAGCTATATAGGGAATAAATCATATTAGGAGAATTTGTATTGGGAGAAATAACAATGATCATTGAAAGGGAAAACTAGATTGTTGTAGGATAATTGTGCCCTGGAAGAGTTATCTCCCTTAGGCTCTTCCTAGACCTAAGATAGAATAGAGATGCAAATGATAGACTTTCCTAGATATGAATCATACATACATTAAGCTATGAGGTAATAGAATAAGAATCTTACTTGGTAATTCAATGGTTGTCCCTGCACGCTCCTTCGTTGTTCGCTCTTTTAAAGATGTCCTTCACTTTCACGAATGTGAATCTGCACACATGGAAACACAAATGAATACCTCTCACAAGATCAAATATAACTTGTATGAATTAATGGCAGATCTAATATTATAACATGAAATCATGAAAATACTAACTCTCTATAAGAATCATAATAACCATATACAATTCATTAGAGGGGAAATTCATGTGCATATTCTATTAACAAAATAAGAGGCTCACAACTTATAATCAAATGAATTGATGAAGCTCTTCACAATATCCTTTCCCAAGATCAATGATCAATCCGATAGTATAATTTTACTCTTTCTTTTCCTCCCCTTTTTCCATGAGAGACCCCCAATATATAGGATGGTATAAATAAGATGGTGGATAAATCTAAACACTCAAAATAACAAGCTTCTCGAGGTTGTATTATGAGGAATATGACCTTTATCACATCTCTATGTAACCAATGATAATTGGGGAGTAAGAGACCTGGTCATGTCCTACATTCTGTTGGTTCATGACCGACCACGACTTGCAAGAGAGAAACTCACGACCATCAATTTTGGGTCACAAGTTGCAAAAGAACAACCAGCGAGAAGAAAAAAAAAATGTTGCAAACTCAGGGAGAAGTGAGATAACTCAATGTCTCATCCTACTAACCTCTAGATGACATCCATTAGGCGATCAAGTGGAAAATAACTATATAGCATTTATTCGATTATTAGTCGTAGAACTTGGTCCTATGTTGGATTGTGAACCAGAGGTAGGGGTAGGATGAACGTTAGGCTAGGTATTGGATGAAACTGGGTGGGTTACAGGCTGACTCCAAATAGAAAATGGTTCTTGAGATGGTGTAATGAGTGGATTTCCTAATGATGTGGTTGATGATGCATGTGGGGTTCCAGCTCCGCCTGCTAATAATAAAGGTGGAATTATAACTCCACCTACTAATGATAAAAGTGGGTTTCCTACTCCGCTAAGTGAAGATAGGAGTGGATTCCCAAGTACATTATTAGATGGAAAAAGAGGATTTACTGGGGTACCGCTTGGCATTCTTGACACCGTGGGAGTAGAAATTGGAGCGGTGGAAGCAATGTTTCCACTCGACATGGGTGTATTTAATGTTGAAAAAGGGTCACTATCAAGATAGTATTGTCTCCCTACAACATGGGGGAAAACATCGGGCAAAGGAGTGTTGGAAGGAGGGTTAAGATAACATTTTCTTATGGTTACGGGTCCAAATGGATCATCTCATGTTACATGATCTTCCACATCGATAATATTGGTGTCTTCGGATGTTGAACTCATTCATTGTCTGACAAATGATTGGAGGTCTTTGTAGTCAGGTATGGATGACCCAATGGTAGTTTGAGAACTACAACAAGGTAGATTTCAAACAAAAAGTGAGGTACCTTCTAGCTTTGGTCGAGGACGAGGATGAGTGATAGGGCATCGAACAATTAGTCGTTCTTCTTGATAGGATATTTTCGGACCAAATCTAGCAATTCTTCTGGAACAACGATAGGGTAATTCATCCATGATGGGCCATGATGGATAAGAAAAAAGATTTAAATAAATCAAAAAATAATTCTTATGGCCAACTATGAAACCAATACATAGAGCACACACCTAGCCAAATATGAGATATCAAGATAGAAAACTAGTGGGCCTAAGGGTCTTCCGAAGAAAGGATTTCAAGTCGTCAGCGAAGATATGAGAAGTAGTTGAGATAACCATCAGACAACATCTCCCCAAGGTGCAAGTAAGATCTCGTAGGAAAATACCCTCTCTGGTTCGTTGAAGTGGAGATTCAACGTCTGCCTTAGGTACCACAAGGATTCCCCCTTGTAGTCAATTGTGTAGTTACATAGGACAAACCAGCAAGGTTACCACTTCACAAAAATGTAGATAGGTGGAACAGTCATCAGTAAAGACTATCGTGTGGGCGAGGAATACCAGGTCAAGTCCTAGCACCCAAAATTTCAAGAATGATGGAGTTACTCTGGGGACGTCTATGTCTTGAAACCCCCAATACAGGAAATGGTTCCACCAAGAAAATGGAGAGGGGATATCTCAACCACTTACTTAGCATGACCTAGTGCTTAACTAGTGTGTGAGGAGAGATTTTCCGTAACTGATTTTGTTACTAATGGGTTTCCGCTCATTAATTGTCCTAGTCTTATTTTGTGGCCTTGGAGAATTAAATATCCAAACCTAATCCAAGGCCCTAGATCCTAAGCTATTGTTGATTTGCTATAAAAAACAAATGTTGTGATTTCTTTTAATTGCGCTTGATTTTAAATGGTTGTTGTTTACTCAAAGGGAATGAAATGAAACTTGATGGTGTTTTGACTTAAGACCAGTCCCTAAAGAAAGTTATATGCATAACTGAAAAAATTTATTTCGATGAAGAACTACTTATGGGAAAGGGAGAGAGATTTTTCTTTTGAAATGAAATACATGCATCAATGCGAATAAAATTCCTTAATGAAATGCAAATATTTTCCTTGAGAAGTTTTCGACAATGCAACTTTCAATTCCACTTTTCAACCAATGAATCTTAACCAAATTATTCTCAAAATGCAATGCACAATTAATTTTTTTTTGAAAGATTATGCTAATCAAAAGAAAAATTATACCTTTTGCATCACACAAATAAAAAAATATGGACAACAATATATCAGAAAGATTATAAACAATATGAAACGATGTATTACAAATAAAGCAAGAATTCCAAGAAGACCCGAAAATGAGATGGAAAATCAAGAGAGTTTGCTTTGTTTGAACGATGAAAACAAATCTTGAAGGAAAATACAAAAGATATTAAAAGTAAATGGACTCTCTTGCAGGGGTACTGCTAGCACTAAAATCCCGAGTGAATAAGGTTAGAGAATCCAAACCATACCCACAAAAATAAGAAGTGCTTTGAATCAATCAAACAAATGGCACATGAATGAAAAAAAAATCAAATGACTCGAAAGTAAGTTGGAGCAATGATTGTTGGAACAGATTTGGGAAAGATCTGTAAGGTTGTAAGAAAAAATAGAAGACAGGTCTGGGATAGATTCGAAGGATAGCCCTTCAAGAAATATCATTTTAGTTCATGGTCACGCTTTTTTAGTTAATATAGAGAGATTGGTTGCATGTTGTATGGGGGAAAACTGCAACGACACACATTGGTTGCACTGCACAGTGCAATTTTTTGGCGATCATGTGCTAGAATGGAGCAATGTGTGACCACAATTGATGGGGTCACTCTGTGTGCAAAGGAAACTCATGACCGCGATTGTAAAGATGCAAAAATTAATAGATCTAAGGCAGATCTATCATATTTGGGACTGGAAAATTTCAAACAGACTCGGAAAATACTTAATAGGAGAATGAAAATGAAAAAAAGGGGCTTAAACAGGCAAGGATCTTGAAAAAATAGATTTAAAGAAACCGAGGAAGAAACTAGATAAACAATAATGACTTCCCCAGTGGAGTCATTAGTCTATTGTAGGATAATTTACCCTGTAGGAGTTATCTCCCTTAGGCTCTTCCTAGAACTAATATAGAATAGAGATACAAACGATAGACTTTCCTAGATCTGAATCATACACACATGAAGCTATGAGGTAATAGAATAATAAGCTTGCTTGGTAATTAGATGGTTGTCCCTGCACACTCCTTGGTTGTTCACTCTTTTGAAGATGTCCTTCACTTACACAAACGTGAATCCACACACATGGAAACACAAACAAATACCTCTCACAAGATCAAATATAACATGTATGAAATAATGGCATATCTAATAATATAACATGAAATCATGAAAATACTAACTCTCTATAAGAATCATAATAACCAAATACAATTCCATAGAGGGGAAATTCATGTGCTTATTATATTAATAAAATAAGAGAATTACATCTTACAATCAAATGACTTGATGGATCTCTTCTTCCCAATCTCATTTCCCAAGCTCTATGACCAATCCAACAGTGTAATTTTACTCTTTCTCCCCCCCCCCCCTTTTCCCATGAGAGATTCCTAATATATAGGATGATAGAAATAAGATGGTGGATAAATATAGACACTCAAAATAACAAGCTTCTTGAGGTCGTATTACGAGAAATATGACCTTTGATCACATCTCTTTGTAACCAATCATAATTGGGGAGTAACAGACCTGGTCACATCCTACATTCTGGTGGTTCACAACCGATCACGACTTGCAAGAGAGAAACCCGTGACCATCAACTTTGGGTCACAAGTTGCAAAGGAACAACCAACGACCATACAAAATACGTTGCAAACTTAGGGAGAAGTGACATAACTCAGTGTCTTAGCCTGCTAACCTCTAGATGATGTCCATCAGGTGATCAGGTGAAAAATAACTATATAACATCGATAGAGATTCCTTGAAGTGATGGATTGATAAGGGGCTATATCGTGAGAAAATAAAAGAGACCGATGAAAGGAAATCCAAATAGATTTTTCTCATTGACTCCAAAAGAAATTATATAGATTTTGTGGGACCCATTGACCCTCCTTTAGATCAAAAGAAGCACATCTTGGTGTGCACTGATTACTTAACAAAGTGGGTTGGACTTGTTAGCACCCTAACAACTCATTTTTGCAATGTTATGGCAATTTTACAACGATAAAGTTTCACAGCGAGGGGGATTTCGTAGCTCTTCCAAGCTCGATGTTTTTGTATCACCATGCAGCCACTTGTCGACATCAGTTTCGCCAACGATAAAAAAATTTGGCATTTGGGGAAAAGGTTACAAGTTTTGGAAAATATAAAAAGGGGTTTTTAAGGCTAAATTAGCTCTCGGTATTTTTGCAGGGTAAAATTAATTTTTACCAAAATACTATTGGCTCGAAGGCCAATCTCCAAGTTATTTTCCAACTATCAAACCTAAGTCCACAACGCGTCGAAAGAAAATGTAGTTGCTCGCAGATATAGAGAGATAGAAATTCATTTGTCTTGTCCATGTGGCTATACACCCCATTTATGGAAATATAAAAAAAATGTAGGCTGAATTTCAGTATGCGCACCACCAAGGAGGAAGCTCGCCCAGCTTTGGCGCTCTTAGTCGACAATTATCCCAAGACTCAGCACATTTTTAAAATTAAAGCTTCCTTATCATAATGCATATGGAATATTTCGTGCCGGAAGGTTATGAAAACTCAACTGTTAGAGTTTCTGCGTTTATCCGGACCCAAGCACAATACCAAATATTGAAAGAAGGTGTTAAAGAAATCTCAAACCCTAATTCCAAGTGTCGACATGCAGTGCCAGGCGTCAATGAGATTGAGGGTTAATAAATTTTCTAAGTATTAAGCTCTCCTGGGTTCCATTTGCACGATATGAGCGACACCGAATATCAAATTACAAGGCAGAGATCAGAGATCAGATCTAACTTTTCAAGGACCAAAGAGTAACAGTTTTCCAGCATTCAAGATCCATTGTATTTGTGCATCGAAGGAAAGTATACAGGCCCTCATTTTTGGGATTTTACTCATTTTTGGGATTTTATGCATTGTAAGGTTTTCTAATTCTTAAATCAAGATCTTTGTTTTGCAATGGCATCGAAGCAGATTCTAGGCAGTGGTAATAGAGCAAAACCCTCATGGAATGCAATGAGCAGAGAACCATTGTGAATGATAGGTATCAAGCCACCTATCGCCAAATAAATGCCCAAACTCCAAACACTATCAAGGTTTCAAAGTTTGTCAGATATTAAAGGAGGAGAAGCAACGAAGATGGAAGAGGGGGAGTTCTTTCCTATTGAAACATTTGGTTCAACAGGAAAAGGATATGTCAGGGAAGACTTGGAATGCAGCCATTATATGAAAAACTTTGATGTTGGGCATGTGCCATTGAGGTAACCACGGGCGAAGCAACTTCTCGCAACAATAGATAAACACTTTTCAACATTGGCCTTCTGTCGGCGATATCTCGATTGTGTGGGAGAATCAAAATATCTGATGGGGTTGAAGAGCTTATGTGATGCAGGAATTGTTCAGCCATATCCTCCTCTTTGTGATATCAAGGGGAAGTTATGTTTCACAATTTGAACATACAATTCTACTCCGTCCAACATGAAAATAAGTTATATCCAGAGGTGATGATTACTAAGGATCAATTGAATGCTTCTATGTTGTTTAGCACTTCAGAAGCCTTTGTAAATTGCTAGGTACAAATTATAACAAGGGCATGCTTCTGAAGAATATGCTGATCACAATGCTGAGAATCGCAAGAGTTTCACATTAGCATAACTTACAATCAGGCTAAAGATAATCCCAGATTTTTCTGACCAGCATATCAAAAGGAGAATTTTGGTTAATCTAATGAACATTCGGTCCAGCAGTGGCATACTTCCAGGCATAAAATTTGTAGATTGAAGATCATTTCAGGTGGAAAATCAGTTCCAGTTTTGTTGAGATTTATTCAATCTTTACTCCAGCATATGGAAATCTAATGCACAGATTGCAGAATGTATCTTGATACCCCTGATCTCAAGGAAATAATCCAGCACATCATGAACATTTGGCAGCAAGGGGATTCTGAGTATCAATCAGCATTCCAAATTCAAGGATTTAACACCAAGCATTCAATCATTCGAGATATTTTGCAACCAATTCTATATTTAGTTTAATTTGATTTGGTTTTCCAAATAGTTAGCAACAGCTTGATTTTTTTTATTATAAAAACTATTATTTTCAATGATGTAGGTGGGTTCGAGATGAGAAGGAAGACCTTTTGGTTTTATGTAATCTTTACTGTGCTTAATGCTAAGTGATTAATAAAGAA